>BLKR01003826.1:0-129487 GCA_011170035.1 Teleogryllus occipitalis
CGAAATGAATCTTAATAGACGATAATTTTAACGACTCGCTTACTAATCTCTCGTTAAGTGTATGTTGATGAAGGTGTTGGTGTTGGATGTTGTGATATCTTATTATCGAATTAATTTTGGGGTTCGAATTATTTTTTTTCTTTTTCCTTTTTGTATGAAGAATATATTATAATATGGTAGCTGATATTCCTTGCTGTTGAAATCGCCAACATCTGACAAAAATAAGACACGCTCAGTTACATATGCTTTAAGTCCAAACGATGCGAAAGTATCTTGTGTTTCCTGTTAAGTAGGAATAGTTAAATGATAACACCCTCGAACGCCGATTATCTAAGATAAAAAATATTTGAAAAACTGATTTTAATGAGTATTTTATCTTTGGTTTTGAATGTTTAGTTTGAAAATATGGCGGCAAACGTCAATGACATCCCATTTGTAGCTTGATTAATATAACAGCTCCCAGTTTCATTGCTATGTCATGAGTCCGTAACACCTCTTTATGCAGCATTATCTTCATAATCTCTCAACATGTGACGCATCAATTCACGGTATTAACTAGATGAACGAACTAGCTGAATGCCACGGATTTATAAGCAACAACTGTGTACCAAAATACGATAATGAACTTTACGAAAACCCGTTGTGATTCTGTAGATAAACTGTGCAAAACGTTGATCGATTGATAAGTAATTCCGTGCACGTCAACTGATAAGGTCATTTCTCCCATTAGAGTAGCGCATGTTTTTATCGCGGCAGTTGGTGCTAATCTTTCCACTTTGACTGTCGACATCCGGCGAATGCGAGGTTTTCCCCAACAAGGAATCTCCCACCAGCGGGGCACGGACAAGCCGGGACAAGCTCTAATCTCTCGACTGCTCTCCAAACACCTGTGGTAGTGTAGTGCATGTAAGAGTGTGTGTGTGTGTGTGTGTGTGTGTGTGTGTGTGTGTGTGTGTGTGTGTACGTAAAGGGAGAGGATATGATAAGGAAGAGGTAGGAAAGATCGTGGGCGGTCGGTGTCCCTTTTGTAAGCGTATTGCTCCGGCGTTCGCCTGGTGTTGATAGGAGAAAGCACCAGAGCAGCTGGTCGCTAAAATTCTCCTACAGACAGTGGCTGAATGCAAAACGAGATGATAATATTCCGAAAGTATACAACTGATAGAATTAAATAGAAATGCATTTTATTCATAAACAATCATTTAAAACCTATCAATTCTCCTGTAAGTAGAGTAAATGTTCCTGCGTACTTAATATTTTCCTCAAGTTCTCAACATCTTTTGAATTACTTAATCCGCACATACTTTAACAAATTTACTGTTTTAACAATGTCATTATTTATTATTGTTATTGAAAGCATAGGAGCATTAAGTATAATGCTTGTCAAAACATTCAACAATTTTTCCTTCCAAAACGCAAGGCTTTTTTGGGGGATGAATTAATGAAAAAACAACTTCTTAACCAATATCAGGTGTGGAAAACTGCTAGAAACATAAATTTTCTACACTGTGTAAAATAGTGAAAATTCCTAATATTTAAAACCAAAATCTAAGAGAAGTTCGGAAAATCAGTTATAATTACTTCTGCAGTTCTAATATTAATTTGTCTTTTGGGTGAGGTTCAGTGATTGGATGCCCTGGCCTGCAAACCCCAGCGGTCTGTCCAGCGCGGCTGCCTCTCGCGCGCCGCCGCCGCCGCCGCCGCCGCCGCCGCCGCCGCCGCCGCCGCCGCCGCCGCCGCCGCCGCCGTCCCAGCACTCCGGCGAGCGCTTCTGCCGCGCTAATCTCTCGCGGTTTTCCGCGCAGCTGTTTCGTTTGCGCGTTATGGAGCGGCGGAAAAGCGCGCGGCGCCAAGCACCTGCCCCGGCGGCGGCAGCGGCGGCGGCAGCGGCGGCGGCAGCGCGGGCGGCAGAGCGTGCGCGGGCCACCACCGCCAGCGGCCTTTGGCAAAACCGGCGTTAGTCGTTTTTTGGCAGGGCAACCACAGCTAATTAGCCAGGTATAGCCGTGTTTAATGTCGGGTTGAAACATTGCACTTATAATAACTAAAGTTCAATTATTGTCGCGTGAATCAATATCGGGACGCTATGTGGTGCTTATGTACGGGGCCCATGTACGAGGCGCGGGTGGCTGGGCGCGCACGGGGTGCGGGGCGCGGGGCGCGAGGGCGCGGGCGCGGGTGCGGGCTCGCGGCGCCAGTGCGTACATAGAGAGATGAGCGGTCGGGATGCGAGATGGCTTGTTAAATTGGCGGTCATTGTGCATGCATGCGCAGCAGTTGTGAAACACGGTCCACTGGGCGCAATTCAGACGAGAGAGAGGGCCAGGCGTTCGCTTTATGCGCTGTCAATGCGGGCCGCCCCCGCGCCGCCTCCCCCCCCCCCGACCGTCCCCGTCCGTCCCCGCGCGGCCCCGCCCCCGCACCCCGCCCGCACCCCCGCTCGTGCCCGCCGCCTCGCCCCAACCGACACGCACGTACACACACAGATGAGCAACGATCGACAGGTAGGTATTAGTATGCATATCGAACTATTTAATTGGGGGAGGGGGCGTCAGGCCCGGCGCCCCGCCCCTCCCGCCGGCCCCGCTGCTCCCTGCCGCCTCGGCGCCCGCGCCCAGCCCCGCCTGACCCTAGTTTGATTACATTTCATGCAACAAATCGCGTATCTGCAGGGATAAGAGGTGGGAAGAGGCGTTGGGGGTGGGGCCGGGTCAGTGTGAGAGCGGGGGTGGAGGCGGAGGCGGGGGCTGGGGAGGGGGAGGGGACGGAACGGGCCGCGGGCGGCTGCAGAGGCGCGCGGGGAGGGATCGAGGGAGAGGGGTTTTTTTCAAACGAACTGAAAAAAATCATCGCCGCTTGCCTGTGATGTTGTCTGGTGCCATTAAATAAGATTATCGGCGTTATTAATTGGGCGTGATGTGCACACCGCTGGGGACGGATAAATAAGCCGCCGCCACTAATAATGGCCACGGATATATTTTTTTCATGCAGGTTCATTTCCCTGTCTGTTCCGAACTCGTAAACCACGCGGCCGGCCGTGGTCGGCGCAGCGGTTATTGCGATAAAATGCAGTTAACGGCAACCGCCGTCCTACGGGCCAATAGTGCAATGAAGAATTGCTTGCTAAATAGCCTATTATTTATGACTTATATTTCTGTTCGTCATAACAACCGGCGGTGGAATAACAATCCCTATAATTAACGAATGCGTACATGTGTTGCACGCGGCCGTTCATAACCCCGTGGCTCCGCTGCCGCTCTTGCTGCACTACCCTCCTCGCGGCCTCATGCTCATCCTTGCGCACTTTTAGGAAACGAAATTTCTTGGTCCCGCCATGATCTCCAGTTCATATTATCCAAAATCTTTTACGCAATTGAATATATTGCTCTCGTGCTTCTTTCGTTCTAGTTATAAAAACACTGGTGAATTTGTCGGTAGTATAAATTGCTATGCGGTGGTTGAATATTTATATAAAAAGAAAATAGTGAAGTTTCTTAGACTACATAATTAAATTAAATATATTACTACAGAAATTTTGTTTATAGTAGGCATTCTGACAAAAAGCGATGTCATTATACATTTATTAGCCATGAACAAAAATTATTTCTTAGTACGTAAATTTTATAGAACGGAATTTTTTAATATCTAATAAAAAGCTTTTATTTTCGTGACGCAAAATTATGCAGTACATTTATTTCTAATAGAATAAATATTTATATGGGATGCTTGATATACACGCATATGGGGAATGGTAAGCGCAGGTATCATTTCTTCTTTTCTGTTCCGAAATAATGGCTAAATCCACGCACTTGACAAAAATATGGGTATCGGGAATTATACTACGACCTCGCCGAGGGCAGTTAGCGTCTGCGGCCGACCTTTGGCCTCCACTGGTGACCTCGGGACAGCGATAAAGTAAGCAGCCCGTACGGTGGCCGGGGGCAGCATACGGCCAGCAACGCGCCCGGCCAGTCCGCCGCCCACGCTGCCGCCGGCCACGCCCATACATCAGTACAGCAATCAGCAACATAATTAGTTTGTAATGTAGCGTCTCCTGATTACCCCGCAGAGAGGCGGGAAAGGAGCGCGCTAGCGGCACGCGGCCGGCGGCGGCGGCGGTGGTGGAGGCGGCGGGCCGCGGGCAGTGGCGCGCGACGCGGCCTCGCCTGGCCTTCCGACCCGGCGCGCGCGGCCGGCCAGCCCTCGGCCGCGGCCCGCGGCCCCGCCCCCGCGGCCCACTCCCGCCCCCGCCCCCGCGGCCCGCCCCCGTGGCCCCGCCCCGCGCGCGCCGCCCCCGACCCGAATGAGCCGCGCGTCCCGCGGGGGCCGTTCCGCCAGGGGTCGGCGGCGAGGGCCGGCGCTCAGTCGCTGCCCACCCCCACCCGCCCTCCCCCGCGCCCCGCCAACACGCCGGCCCTCCGCGCTTGCCCTCGCAGATGCACTGCTCGCGCCCCGTGCCGCCGTCGCCTCCGCCGCCGCTACTCCGCCGCCGCCTCCGCCACCGCCTCCACCGCCGCCGCTGCTCCCCCGCCATCGCCGCCGCGGCGGGAAGAGTCGCCCGCGGGCGCTTGTTGTGGCGGCGGTAATTGGAGCCGTGTTCCTCCGAGCCGCTCGCCGCCGCCACGCCGCTCTCGCCTTCGCCGCCACCGCCGCGGCGCTGCCGCCTCGACGCCGCCTCCGAAGTTGCTCGCTCGCGGCTGGAAGCAGCCGGGCGGGGCGCGCCGCTGCATCTCGACGGAGGAAACTTGGTTAGTCCGCGTCTCAACCCTTAATTATTATCAGTTAAGGTCTAATTAGAACGACGGGGGCTTTTCCTAATAGCATCACGGTAATATAATAAAGACAAGCGGAGCAGCCGCCGCCGCCACCGCGGAGCCGCCTTCGCAGCCGCCGCGTCGCCCGCCGTCGGCGTCGAGCCGCGCTCCGCGAACGGCTGCGACGGCATCAGCCTCGTCGGCGTCGACTTCAGCAGCGTGTGTGCCGGCGGGGCGCGGCGCCCCTCCCCTCGTCGCCCCACCCCACGCCCCGTCCTCGACAGCCTCCCCAGGCGCGCCCGTCCGCCGCACTCGTCGCGCGGGGTCGCGTCGCGCTCCGTATGGAAATCGCGGCGCCCCGCGGCGCGCGCCAAAATAACTAATTGGTGGGGCGCGGGCGGCGGGCGGCATCCGCGGCGGGCGGGGTGGGGGCAGGGGGCGCGGGGCGGCGCCGCGGGTGGGCGTGGAGGGCGCGGGAGCGGGTGTCGCGCGCCGCGCCGTGCCGCACGGGGCCGTACCGCCGATTGTTTGGCGAACAGCGCGGCCCAGCACGGCTCGCCGCTCCGGCGCGCCGGTGGCACTCGCCGCGGAGCCGCGAGCCCCACTCTCACAGCATCGCTGTTTCCGCCGCCGCTCCCCGCGCCGCTGCAACTCGCGTGTCGCATGTCCCCGCGGGCGCCGATGGGGCCTTTCGCTCGGCAAGGGAAGGGGTGTGAGAAATTTCTTTAATTCCGAAGGCGACTCGCCGGGAGTATTGTAAACGTTGCGGGGCGGCGAAGTGGTAGTGAGGCAGATGATGCCGCGAGGTCCCAAGTGGGAACGTGAGTCGTCTTTTATAAATATCGTTCTTGTGGTACAATTCGCGGTCGTAAATCCGGGAGGAAAATTTCTGCTTCTCGAGTATGAGTAATTCATATACTTTTTGCGTGAAATGTAGATAAATTTTCAATACATATTATTTATGATGAACTAACCTATTGGAATTTGTTCTGATATAGTTGCAATCTCCCTTTCTCTTTCTCTTTCTCTCTTCTCTCTGTCTGTCTGTCTGTCTGACTGTCTGACTGACTGTCTGTCTGTCTGTCTGTCTCTCTCTCTCTCTCTCTCTCTCTCTCTCTCTCTCTCTCTCTCTCAATTCCTGTTAAAACCCAGCACGACAAACAATTAAAATTATTTAATAATTGTATCGATACAAAATTCAATTAAGAATATTATCATGTTCTTTGAAATACCATAGTTTGGTCGTTTGATATAATGAATTTCTATCAACTTGACCAATGTCCAAATAGACTTCGAGTAGTATTTATACATTTATATTCGAAAATCTAACAATATATTTTCTTTATTAGTTTTTACAAAACCAATTTCGGTGAAGTATGTGTCGTAACACAAAGGTGTTCAAAAAGATATTTTGATGTGAGGTAATTTAATTTGGAAAAGAAATTTATCAGTAAAAGTTGAACTAACTTGTTGAGCATAAATCACTTATTTGTTATTGATGTCTTCCATGTTTGAAAACACAAGAAACAAATTCCAGCAGATAATTCCTTTTCTCAAATTGACGTGATATTACAAGAATTCACAGAGTAATTTAATTGTAAATCAGTATCAATAAACTGAAAATGATTTATATTTGTCATAAATATAGTGTTTTACTCTTACGCATGAAGAATACGATTTTCATGATAACATTGGTGCTCAGCAACAAGTCGAAGTAATGTTTACATTCTTGATCATTATTTTAATATCTTACCTCTTCAAAAGTTATTTGCCAATAGCACAGTAAACGGAAAATGTGCTGTAATCAATATGATTGAAATAAATTGCATTCATTTATTTCCCTGTTTTAAACGTCTAACTTATTTCCCATTAACGATACTTTGTTACACTTTTGTCATAAAGGTTGATATTTTTTTCTGCAAACTTAAAATGGCTTCGCTAGTCAAAATTTCCGAGCATGTTATGATTAACAGTGATGTACTAACAATGATACATTGATGATTTGCATGGAAAAATAATTACTTATCTCACTCTTACCAAAACGAGGACAATTTTCGAAAATCGATTTGCAGAGCGCTTTGTCCCTCTGTATTTGACAATAATGAATATTGAATTGAATACAAGTATCAAGGAAGAGGAACTACATCTTTTTCTGAAATATGAGTGTTATTTCAAAATATTTGTAACATACGGTAAATACAACGCATGAAACACACTAATACAGTTGTGTGATAAGGTTCGCGTCCACCTTGTCAAACTACAACTTTCGAGAAGCAGCTATCTGCAACCAAAGACAAGGTCCTGCGTGTGTTACAAGTCAGCCTCACCTGCCCGTGTCGCGACAAAAGGGCTCGCTTGCTGCTTTTCAGCCGCCACGCGCCGCACCTGCTCCGCCACCGCCGCCACCGCCGCCACCGCCACCACCGCCGCCACCGCCGCCACCGCCGCCACCGCCGCCACCACCGCCGCCGTCACCGTCACCGCCGCCGCCACAGCCGCCACCGCCGCCACCGCCGCCACCGCCGCCACCGCCGCCGCCGCCACCGCCGCCGCCACCGCCGCCGCCACCGCCGCCACCGCTGCCGCCACCGCCGCCACCGCCGCCACCACCGCCACCACCAACACCGCCGCCGTCGCCGCCATCGCCGCTGCCGCCGCCACCACCGCCACAGCCGCCACAGGCCCGAGTCTCCTGCCTCGTTTTCCGGCACGACCGCTCTTCACATCCGCGTATCCGCTCATCCCCTCGTCCCCTCGTCCCCTGGTCCCCGCGTCTCCGCGTCCTTACCTCTTTGCTCGGCGCACGTTGCCGTGGGCCCCCGCGGGACGCCTTCTCTCACTCCGCGGATCAGCACCGCCAGGACCCGCTCCGCCGCCGCCGCCGCCGCCGCCGCCGCCGCCGCCGCCGCCGCCGCTGCCTCGGGCCGCCCGGCCGAGAGGGCGCGCGCCTCAAATCTTCCTCGTTCGCTGGATGAGATGGCGTCGCCGTCGTGCAGGTACGGAGGAGGAACATGTGTTTCCTGCATTCCATTGGTTTGCATCGTGCCTTTCAATGTGCAACCTTTTCGTAGGTTTTTCATGAGGGTTTTTTTAGGCGCTCTGGGGAGTGTGAAGTAAAAATGAGACGGAAGAGGAGTAAACGAAAAATGCTACGGGGAAGTATGTATTTCCTCCTCGCCATCGTTTCTTTCAATATGCAACCTTCTAAATGTTATGCATGCTATAAGGTATGCAGACAGTCGAGAGTATAAACAAAAAATTATATGAAATATGAGTAAACAGAAAATGCTAGTGTATAAAAATGTTTTTTTGTATTTTGTTAGCTCCCACTTTTCATTTTAATTTGCAACTTCAAATGATATCCATACCTTACTTTTCGTAAAACTGAAGATAATGAACATCGTCTGAGGTTAGCTCAGAGCCAGCTATGCCGCTGTCTCTGCAGCGGCTGTGACCGGAAGGTCATAGTTTTTGAGTTCCAGGAGTGAAGGATTTTCGACACAAACTACGTAGCTAGGTCGAATTTCGGCGTTGTTTCACTGTATGGATGACAATTTTATCGGCAGGTTGCTCTGATCGGTTCCGTAGTTTCTCTGAACAATACCAGGCGAATGCCTGGAATGTACCCTAACAAACGAGTCACATCCTGCGCGCGATCTTTCCTTCCTCTTCCTTGTCCTAGCTGCTTCTCCTATTACATGTACATGCTCTATCCTACAACACTTGTCAGGGAACCAGTCAGTACCTTAGAGCTTGTTCCAGTTGCGAAGGTAACAAGTTGGGGGAGATACCTGGAGTTACGTGTATCTGTCGTGTACCTGCCAAACAAAAATGTGCGAAGAGTTTCCTTCCACTCAGGGGCAAATGGCACTTGTCTAACTTTATTATATGATATTTCTCACCATATGTTCATTGAGAAAAAGTTGTCTTCGACCCCTTACATTCCCTGGAATTTTGTGACATTTATTCTGGGGCACAAAATGGATGAGTCACTTCAGGTGAAATAACAGACCAGATACTTAAAACAATTCTTTAATTATTTGGCTTCAGAAGCACTGATTCGCGTAGAAAGTGTTTTATTTTAATTTTGCAGTTTTGTCACAGACTACAGGACACTGAAACTTTGTGTGCATTTTCATGACTCGACGCTCCGAGGAAGACTGAGAAGATGATTTTACAAACAGCGGATGCACTGCATCTCTGACGATCAGGTTGCGAGCTCGCTGCGATCTCAAAGCCACACGCGATGCTGTGCGATTCACCTATATCACGATGCACCTATATCCTGCCAGTTTCTCAAGTTCGACATTTTCGACATTTCTATCCTCTAAACGTATATTTTTTCACGTATTAATATTTAGAAACATTCTCAGCAATTCGACTTACTTTATGCACAATCCTCTAGACGATATAAAAAAGAAATCAAGAAAATTGGAGTGCAGGAGCGAAGCGTTCCTCAGCAAAATTATATTCGAAATATTTGTTCATCAAATTGAGTGTAGGGTTTTCTTTCCAAACCTCAAACGACTCGCCTTGTACGTGAGTGTGTGGGTGTGTTATATTCATTGCTTTTGTCCAAGAACAAATCAGTTTTGTGGGTTGCAAAATTAAAGGATATAAGATTTCAATTGCGTCAAGTAGCGATACTCGGTGATGTCAAGAGATGAATCAAATTATCGCTCGAAAAAACATTTTCCACAATTTTAATCATTAAAATAACGGTAACAGCACAAAACATCCACGTCTTTTAACTTCTTTCAGAAATAGTAAAAAATATGTCTAATGTGACTTAAATAATATAGTTTTATAAACTTTAATTTTTTGTCTCAAGTGTAGTTAAACTCATCAACAAATGAGACATTGTCATTGCCACAGTATTTTTATTGTTTGGATTTTTTTATTGCAACCTTAAAATTTAAACATCTTTGCGAGATAAGTATTGCGTGAGAGGGAACATCTTTTACGGAAATTATACTATTTTTCGAAGGACAATGTAATGGTTGCGTAATGCAATCAATGTAGTTGACCCCCCCCCCAAGTGTTTCCATGCCGCAAAAATATTTCCCAGGATTGGTATATGAACTTGAGTCCATAGGTTCCGCGATCAATGTCATTTTCTGTTAATGTAACAGCACTGGTTAAGTATGAAAAACGCTCCAATGCATAAGAAATTGAAACTTTAGCAATTTTTGAAATTCAAGAGGGTTGAATTAAATTTGGTTTTATGTCGTAATATGAGACAGTTTCCTCTAATCGAGAAAAATGTTTAAATTTGGACTCGCTTTGGAAAAATCGTGTTTACGATTTTGGAATTGTCACGATTTCCCTCAAAATTAGGTAAATACGCAATGTTCATATTTTCGTAACCTTATTCATATTTTCAAAAAACTTTTAAAACCCCTAACGGCCGTCGGCACGGGAAACCCGCGGTGAGCAGATCGCAAACACGCCACCTAATTGGCATTCTCCACCTGCGTAAGGCTTGTAAAAAATGGAGCCGTGTTTGAGAAAAGTTCAAAGTAATCGTCAAAGTTTCGTGCAAAGTGCCCCCTAAATTAAAATATTAATTGCAAATTCCAGGTTCCACGACATCGTCGTCCAGAGTAATCGGGGAAAATCTATTTAGTGGAACTCCTTTGTATGTTTTCGGTGCTATTGCTGTTTACAGCAATGGCAGACAGACGGTGGGACGTTTAGAGAAAAACTACTTTCTCAGTATTTAGACCCTTAACATGTGTATTTTGTTCATACTTATTATGAAAGTCAGTAATGTATTACATATATGGGAAAGAAACCAGTTGTACTACAACGGCACATCTTTTTTGTATTATTTGTGACTGTTCTGCAATATTATTATATCCTAACGTGTATCCTACTAATACTTCCCATATCTCTTGAAATAATTCTCCTCTAACGAAGCGCGGGTGATTCGAAAAAAATAGTACATAGCTCTTATTATTGAAATTTCAGGAGATTAAATGAATATTCCCTCAATACCGAGCCTTTCTTTTTATTTTGCCACCTATGTGTGGGAGCATTTCCTATTGTTAAAATACCTTCGGCATATCTTTCTCTTTTAGCGATCCCCCCGATCCGCCCTCAGATTGCGCTATGCTTGGAGAATGACAAGACAAAGAAAGGACTTGTTAGTACGTATTACAGTATTCAATGTATAGGAGAGACATGGGCTGCTTGGTACCAGTTTCTAGTTTTTAAAATTTTACGTCACACCGCGCTAGTTTTTTTATGACAAGGTTGATTTTTTCTATGCAAACTATATCTATTAAGCTACCTTATGAAATATTTTGATCGTGAATACTAAGCGGTCAAACTTTTGAGTGTCATAAAAATAATCAAGTCAAGATGTGATTAGCAACCCAACAAGTGGAGTAGCTTGGAGGAGGCAATGCCACGAAGTCCAAGTTCTCCTTATCGTAAGAGGAACTCGCCAGCTTTGGCGAAAGAATCTTAGAGATTATATTTGAATGCGTATACCAAATTCCGTTCCATTTTTCCGGCTAATTGCACTATTTTCTTCTTTTTTCATTGCACAAACCTGGACATCCTCTTAATAACGACTCGTCTAGCGTATCGCGGACCCATTGTATGTGATGACAACGTAACCGCCTGATGACAACATGGACCACTTGACTAAAATAAGCTTTCTCCTCTTCAGTAGTGGTGAATCATACTTGTGAGCATCTTACATCTTAAGTGGAATTTTTTTTCCGTTGCTACTGAACTCTCTTCGCTAGTCAGAGCTGTTGGAAATTTCTTTTGGTCGTCGTCATGCACCGCAAATATTTTCTGCAAGTCGACACTGTCTTCAGAGACTGCTAGTTTTACTTGACCGTTTACTCCATTAGAAATAGAACTGATAATGAGATTCGTTTAGCTCTTCTGTTTATTACTTGTGCCATTTTGTTCGTAATGTTATAGATGATTTTCCATTATTCCTTTCCTTTTCATTATTTTTCCTTTTTTCTCGTAAAATCTTCCTGACTGGAGTGTGGCTCAGAATTTTACATTGATTAATTAGTGTTTCCGGGTGCGTCAACTACCTAGGTGATTAGTCTCATAAGTGTAATGTATGTTTTTACTGCTAGAGGGGGAAGTGATTTCCCTCGCTGAATGGCGACATCCGGCGCCGAGCTGCAGTGTCGGTTAGCGGGGATTTCTCCACCAGGTATCATCCAACAGCGGGGCACCGCCTCAGCCGGGACAAAGTCTAAGCTCCTGACTGATCTCATGACGTGTGTGATAGTGTACTGCAAGTAAGTTTAAGTATGTGGAAGTAAGGGATGAGGATAGGAAGAGAAGAGGAAAGTATGATCGCGCTCGGACCGTGGCCCGTTTGTTAGGGTACTTGTGGTGTTTACCGGAATTACCACGGAAAACTATCTATCAGAGCAGCCTGCCACCAGAAGACTCGGCTGAACGGCTGAAGTCGACTTAGCTAACTAGTGTCGAAAATCCTGCTACAAATGGGACTCAAACCCTATAATTTCCCGGTTAGAGGCATTGCATCAATTGATGCCCTAAGCCAACTAAGTCACTTAGAATTTTAGAATTTCTTCTATTTCGAGGCCTATTCGGCTTATTTATGATTGATTCCTTTCGAAATATCAGGATTTCTTGAGTAGATATTCGGGACACACTAATGCACAGGGGTCATGCAGACAGCATTGTGTTCTAGGTAGCAGACCGAAAATCTTGACTTCGCTGAGAAACATCGAAACTTTTACTTCGATTTACTCTAGAGGATCAACTGCATAGTTTATTTAATAGGAGTGTAAGGGCAATTCTAGGATATCATACACCTTTATCGTCTTCTCGGTATGCTTGGAGAGCCACGAATGACTTTGTGTACTTATTTCTTCAAGGAAATGACTTCAACGCATAGACATTACCCTAGCGGCTTTTGTTTGTGTCTCGTATGAGAGGGAACAATGACCCCATGTTATTTAAAATAGTGTAAAGGAACAACAGACATATTGCAAGTCGTGGAAATATCTTAATTTTCAAGTAGTTGTAGGATTGCATCAATAAGATTTGAAACTCTTGCATTTTTCGAAAAAAGAGAAGTTTTACTGAAAATTGGACCTGCTCTATTTTCATAAACTTTGATCTATTGTTGAAAAAACTTCGGAAAGATTTATGAGAAAATTCGACAATGTAGTGTTTTCATATCAATTTTCCTTAAAGTGTTATGTCTAGTGCCTCAAAATTACCTTTAACTGATACATTTCTCATTAAAATATCAATTTTCAGGTCTCGTGAAGTCAGACAGATCGATCGTAACAAATCTATTATGGTGAAAATTCTGAGTATTGTTAGGAACACGAACACAAGGACATACGAACGTTCTGTGTACAACCATTTTTAGGATTCAAAGATCCTCAAAATGTCTTTTTTTTTTAAATATAATATACTACACGAGAAAGTAACAATGCGTGTTCGAGCAAGAAAAATCTTTCTTTTTTTGGGTGACGGACACACACAAAATGTGGATTTCTTTCAAAATATTGACTTTTCCCCCTGTTTATTTCAAACTTTCTCACTACAGAGTAAACCCTTATATTTCCTTCCTTTTTGCAACCCACAGAGTTGACTTTAACCCGATGCAAAAATATTGGATTTCACCGCACATCATATATTGTATATTGTAACCGCTCGAATGAGACGGACACTTCTTTATTGCCTTATCAAATGCAAGTCGGATGACATCAACGGTTTCCGTCTACCACTCGACAATATTAATTTCACAGAAAAAGTCAGAACCAATGAGAAGCCAGAAAGATAAAAGTTTTGTTACTAAAGGACATCGAAAGAGAGTCCGTTTCAAATTATTATTCAACGCGACAACTCGGAAGTCACATATTTTTGCTAACTCGAAAGAATGTCCTTTTGTGTAATGCTTATTTCAATACTTGTAGAGGCAGCCATATTCTGCTCGAAATGGATGATATCGACTCAAATTACAAACAGAGTATCTGGAATGAAAATTTACCATGATTGCTTTGTAACAATTGAAGACTCACTGAACCTAAATAAAGTTGTAAGTAGACTACATTAACCCTTGATTCATTCTATTAGTTCATAAATATATAGATGCAAGAATATGCAGTGAGAAGTAGACGCATATACAGCCATTCAAATCCTTTTGACTTACTTTAGATTAACTAGTAAAGGAAGCGGAAAAACTTCCGGAAACTTTTGTGAAGATATAACATCATTTTTAGGTCACAAATCAATAAGTTCCTTCTGATTAACAATTTAAACCTAGAATGTTACGACAAGCTTTCTAATCCACTGTTAAATGAACATAGTTCTTAAACTTCTTCATAACTTGATGTATGTACTGTTTAATGAATGTAGTATTTTTGTCTGCAATTGTGCATGTTACAAAAACAAAACTGATAAACTGATCAAACATTAAAACTTACCAAAACAATATTTAATGTTATATTACTCAATATCGCTTAAATGCTTTGACTTTGTCAACAGTAATCAAAGATTAACGTTAGTAAACACACTTTGCCGATATAAGTTCAAAAAAATTTTTAAAAATCTGAAGTGTAATGAAATGTTGAATTTAATAAGTAAATTAATTTAAATGATTAATTTAAATATGATTTAGTTACTAAAGTATTAAATATACTTAATTTTAAGAAATCCTAGATGTCAAGCTAGAATATAAGCATGCGAAATTAAATATTATGTTCAAAATACATTATATTATTGAAGCAATAGATGAAATAAAACCGTGTGTATTGACGCTTTGAAGAAATAATGAAGAGTGAATGTTTCTTTCCTCTGTACAATGAAAAATATTGATTATTAGAGTTAATGAGTTTTATGTATTAAAACGCAGAAGCATATTTATTTCATTTCAAGCCCTAAACATTCACCAAAAAGTAGCTTGTTTGTTACAAACAAATTTAACTAAAAGTTTTTGTACTTTGTTATTGCGTGAAAGCTAATCTATATTGCATGTATGCACTCTTCAATGACGAATCTTGTTGACATGACTTATGTTATGGAAGAGTGGAATTATAAACACTGAAACGAAATAGTATCTTGTTTCCATTTTTTTGTTCATCCTCTTTTCTTTTCTTTCTTTATTTCTGGTTTTTACGTTCGTATTAGATTCTGTTTATGACATCCACAATTTGTTTGTTTATGACATCCACTTTACAAGTAAGTTGTATGTTTAAACTACATTCATTTCACCTTTACTGTAGATAAAAAGCAAAAAACAACACAAAAATTGGTTTTGATGCTTTAGCTTAGGTTTTACACATTTTGTTCTGTCATTTTGTGGGCCGTGAATTTGCGCTGGATCGTACTTTTTTATTCAGATCACCACAGTCTGAACTCGTTGGGGCATATTTGATGGGGATTGCGAACGAACAATACTACAAAGCCGCGTCATTTTTTCCTCGCCTATGTTTGTGCTCCAGTTTGTGTGAAAAAAGCATACCGTTGGACCCTGTATTTACATCTCTGTAGCTCACTTGTAGCAACATCGAGAAGCATGATTGATATCCCCGTGTACAGGGAGAAACTGTGATTTTCGAAATGATGTTTATACAATTAGAAAATAAAACGATATACCCACCAATTGCATTTAATGCTTCGATTACATTTAAAACTTTTGATTTCAGACTTGTCTACCACAGTTAGGGGCCTCTTTAGACCATCTGACCCGCTGCCTTCAAGGTCACTGCTCATAACAGACTGCTTCTTCGCCTTCTTTTATCTACCCATGTCCTATGCTTCCATCCCGCGCTGTTTCCAATAACTCAAACGACACCTTATGATCTTTAATACAATTTTCCAATCCCTGTGAGAATAGCAGAAACCTCTTTAATTATCTTAGTCTACATTACATATTGTGCAGCTGATGTACGAGTTAATATTGTGGAATGATTGCACATAATCCTAAACAAGAAAGGATTACATTTAGGAAACAGCAAAAATTATTTCACTCTAGCTATAGAAAGGACATTTTTGCCTCACTTCCACACAAATCAGCTACTCCAGCCGGAACAGCTACTGGATATGATCCCCTGGAGGAGCGGTTTCCCTTCTGGATCAGCTTTTTCTTCGTTTCACCTCATCCATTGAGCAAATGCACTGACATTTTGGCTTCTTTCTTCTGGACAGTAAATGTACATTTTTATATCCGCCAACGGCACTTACAATTTTTAGTATTTTTGACGATGAAAATAATAAAAATCATATCTTTGTGTTCATTGCTCTGGTGTTGCGTTGTATGTTGACAGTCTCTGATCTCCACGTGTTTATTGTCGCCCATTACCATGATGTCTCTCATATGGTCACGTATCATGGACACTGACACATTCAGTAACGATAATAATAGACAAATTGAGAGAAAAATACTGCTACACCACAACAGGTGTGACTATTGTTTGCCGTTAATATTTAACTCGTGAATCACAAATATCACAACAATATTAGATTGATACCAATATTCTCTAATAATTTAATTCTATTATATTCAAATAAAGAAAATGTTATAATTTTAACATTCTTCCTTTAAACTGTCAACGTACTTTGTAATTTCATTGTTTACGAAATGTTACATTTTTTAATTGGTTTTCAATTTAGTCTCCCGACGACGCTCTATCTTTATCTCTATATTTCTTAATGTCATCTCCATCAGGTTACAGCAGTTACTGATGTTTATATTATATCCTACTGGTGCAAATTGATAATGTGACTATTCTGTGCGCGAAACAAGTAAAGACTGGGGCGAAATATCTAAAGCGATAAACTCATAGCGACAGTTATAATACACTGGGAATAATTCCTATTGAACGGCGCATATTGTCGCAATTCTTGAACTCTATTTTCGTACACTTCGAGAGTGAACAAGAGGTAGAAACTGTTATATTTAAAGGAAAAAAGTATATAATTTCCTATATACAACCAAAGTGACTCGATCTTAGTTAATCAATCTACTGGTATTTCAGATGACAATATTGCAGCGGCTGTTACTAGATTGTAAGAATAATAATCGATCATTCACCTGCCAATTGGTTTCTGATTATGAAATTTTAAAATACCACATTGCTTTTCATGAAAATTCAAAACTTTGAATCTACAAACAAGTAAAATGTCAAAATGTCATCCAGAACATGCAATAATATTTCAAGTGCTGAAAATTAGTAAAAATTAATCATGAACATTTGACACAGCAGTGCAATGAAAATACAAGTATAGAAAATCATAGCTTTACCTGCACCCTATGATGATTTTAATACGGATTTTAAACGCTTGTTTTATTTCATCACTTGATTACCTATTTACCCCTTCCCTTCCTTTACTCTTTACGCTCCCTTAACTCTCGGCTTGGGTTGGGTTACTCTGAAAGTTGAGCATCAGCACGCGCCATGCTCTCCGAAGACGGGGGATGACGGCGGCGGCGGCGGCTGCTGTGACGCCGACGTCGACGATGACGACGACGACCTCCCAAACTCGGGGTGCGATCGCTCAGTTGTCGGGGTTTGAACTGCGCCCCGCCCTCCCCGCTCTCTTCTCTCTCGTCGCCGCCACTTCCACTTCACAGCGCTAAGTGAGTGTCTTAGCCCGCCAGTGGCGGATCTTAATGACGTGAATAATTAAAAGGCCTGACACCGCACCCCGTGAGCGAGGAGGGAAGGGGAGATGGGAGGGGAAAGCGCACGGCGTGAGGAGGAGGAGGACCGTCGTCGCACAGGCGAAGGGGTGGGGATGGGGTTGAGGACTTGCTCTACACGCCGACGCCGCCACCGCCACCGCTGCCATTGCCACCGAATCCGCCACCGTCACCGTCGGAGGGGAAGCGCGTCATGTAACATTCATCTCCAACTGTCGTTTTACTCGTTTACGAATAAGAAAATCGACGCGGCAAGTCGCTGTGGCACGACTAACAAACCGGGGGGATGAGTCTCGCGTGCTGGGGCGGCGGGCGGGGCGGGGGCCGCGGGAGGGGCGAGAGCGTCGGGGACGGCGGGGTGCCGGGGTGACGAGGGGGAGGGAGGGGGCGCGACGCGGTGCCGCCCAAGCGCCAGGATTAACGTTGCATGGCGCACCAGCCGTTAAATCTGAATTTGTGATGCGATGCTAAGTTATGCAGGAGATGAAGCTTGCGAGCGGGCCGCCGCCACCGCCGCCGCCGGCAGGTCGCTGCTGCGACGCGGTCGGGGCGCCGCGCCCCTAGTTAACTCCATTACGCCGTAACAAGTTTGGCAACAATAGTCCGCGGCCCGAGGAACGCCGAAGAAGAGGTGCCGATGCCGCCGCCGTCGCCACACCTGAGCCGTGACGCACTTCGCCTGCCGCCGCCCGCGTGCCGTGCAGTGCCGTGCGCCGGGCGGCGGTCTCCACAGCGGGGAAGGGGCGCGCTGAGAGAAGAGATACAATGCGGAAAGGTAGCGAGTTCTGCACCTGGATTCTGAGTCATAATTTCAATGCGTGCAGCTATCGGAGTGACGTGGTTTGAAACTATGCCAATATTTGCTTTACGAAGATCTTCGTAATATATTCAGCTAAATTTACAGGCCTACTGAACCGTAGGTAAACATATTCTTAATTTTAGATATAATTATATTTTAAATGGAAATTGTAAGGCGTGAGTTATACGCGTCATACAGAATGTAGCTCTTCATTGTTAGTAGTATACTAATGTTATTGATGATATCATTGAATAATTTCTTAGTATAACATATTTTGTCCTCCAAGGAAGTAGGAGTACGTCATTACTCCTTCCATGTTTCGAAATCTTTCACTTTTGAATTTATGTACAAAATCGCTAATAAAAATTAATTCAATTCTTGTAGTGGATGTACCCACTAACGTGATGTAAACACAGTATGTCATAGAAATAGAGAATTATTAATAATAATAATGAATCTAAGCGTAAAATTAAATTTGTAATGTAAAAAACTTACTTACGGAATTGCTTTTCACACTCATTCTTATCAAGCATAAGAAAAATAATCATTTAACCCAATGTTCTAAGCAATCATCGTAAATGACGTTGCTTTGAATTGGATAATTGCGCTTGCTTTTATATATCTTCATACTAACGCCTGTAGTGGTGCCATTGTTCTTGAAACTACCATTAGATTCTACACATGGTCATCAACACGTTTAATTATAATCGTTCAATGTAAATAACGGAATTGCTTACTATTTATGGAATCACATTGAGAATTAGGCCTTTCTGAATGAATTAGAACTATTTTTATTTTACATATTTTTACATATTTTGATATAATTACATAATTTTACCTATTTTACCTATTAGTACATATTTCGTTACATTTTAATTCATTTATACGACAAAATGGAATATTTCAGATGCCCGTTTGCGATATATACTACGGAATCCTCTTACAAATCAATAGTAATGGTGCTGCGCTTCTATGATCATCATATCTTTTCAATAAATTGTTAAACCCACCCACCCCCCGTTTACTGCGTACTCGAAGTAAAGGACAAGCGGATTTTTGTGAACAAGTAATTTTAACCACGTTCTTGCTAATGTTTCAAACAGCACACCCATTACTCGATCGAAAACTAAGAAATATTTTTTACCGCAAATTGTCTTACCGCGTTGTTCGAGTTGGGCTGGGGTATCTTTAACCCCCATTTATCCTCTCTCTAACACCCCCTCTCCGAACTCCATCACTGGATACACGGTACTACTATTCACTTCAATACCGGCTCCTCGTAAACATTGTAATATATACAATGAACGTATTTTATTTTTCGAATAAAATTCTTGTGTGTTATGAAGACTAGTGTATAATTACTTCTGCAGAAGTAGAACCGATTTACACTAACTCCAAATCCTTTTTAAGAACTGATTGATGACGTTCTATGCTCGGAAAATGTTTGTAGAGAACAGTTTTAAACACAATAATGAATTTTAATTTTACATATTTTCAATTTTTCTTACGTCTTGGAAAAATATGTACATATATTTGTACATATTTTGCATTTTTTATTACAATAAATTTCGTTCCCTACTAATAAGTTAACTATAAAGCCGTTTAGGAAGAATGTTTCTACTCCACACAATAGGCAAAATTCCACAACTTCGAATTAACCACGTATTTCTACGTAATATAAGAATCTACCTACAGAATATACGTCATGCATTGACGAAGGATTCTCCTCTAATTTACATTGACTATATTCCATCAAAGTGTTAGCGCATACATCTTTGCTTCTCACATTGAACCAAGTTAACAGCGCTTATTATTAATTTACCAACAGAGTTGTCAGAAGTGTCCATCACGTCTTATACAAAATTCAAACAAATATTTCACTCTTTAAATATCACTGAATGATATTTTATTAAAAATTCTCTCGGCAATATTTAAAGTTATGAATATAATGCACAATATTTTATACCAGTCGGATGTATCTTTTGATGCCATCATTTCTCGCTTAGTTAACACATTAAATATGCTGCTTGGTGAAACATCGTTATTGATACTTCATGTAATTTAGCCACCGATTAGGTTTTCTATATTAATAATAAATCTCTTAATCTGTTGTCAGCAAATCACCTTTACTATTGATTAATTCACGCATTGGTAAGATACATTTGTGTGTGTAAAGCCATGGCTTAAGTAGAGAGTATCTAAATACATCGCAAGCAAAAGATGGATAAAGTTGCGCTCATAATTTTGAGATTAGGAACGCAACTTGGGAAATATTAGTGTGTAACAATTATCGAGCAACCCACCAAGAACAGACAACCCGTGGCAGTCACCCGAATGAACACAGAGAACGAGGAGATATCGCACCCACCATTAAGAGGTGATTGCCATAACGACATATGTTCTGAGTCTGTTCAGATGTCTCCTACCCTAACACCTCCCCCCCCCCCACCTTACCTATACTACGGGCCGAACGGCAGAGGAGGCTTCTCGTGCGTTATTTGCTCCTTTATTCGCGCCACATTTGTTTTACGGAATGGAAGAACGTTCCTCTGTTGTGATGTACGCAAGTATTTTTTAATTAAATAGTTTCCTTTCATATCTAAAAAGCTTTTATATTCAATAACATTGTTAGTATGGTAGATTAATGGAGGGAGCAGATTTTTCTATTACATAACATTCAGAAAATATGTATGCGTTTTTGCGATAAAAAGCATAAAATTGTAACTAATAACACTAAAATATAACACTATTGTGAAGAAATCCAAGATACTCTCTAAACATTAGAGCAACTATTAGTATTTGAGGAATATTCAGGTCCACAATAGTTGCATTGTATTTTATTTCCGCACTCTTAGTACACTGCATACCCATTAGCTCTACACTAAAGTGTTTGGAAAAATCACGTTCGAAATTTCAGGAGTTTAAAATTTCCCTTTCATATAATTGAGAATTGCTTAAGTTTAAGTTATAAAAATCTGGAATTCGTAGATATTGAAATGTCGCTAGCGAAAATTTTATTAATTTTTGTGTGAAAATGTGAACTAATACTTACTCAAATCTTAATGAATCACTCGTGAAATCTGATGAGAATATGATAAAGAGTTAATTTGATATAAAATATGTAAACATACAAATAGGATATTTTCCACAATTTGTAATAATTCACTAAAAAATACTTATCATTTAATTCGCAAAAATATATACGAATTTGGAATTTTCTTTATCTTATACATTATGTTTATTTTAAAACTTCATGAAAAAATTGGAAATATTCTATGATTTTAATTTTAAAAGTTAATTCTTACGTTACACTTGTTTGTTTGTTTTTAAATTTTCTATCATAATGAACTACTTGTGAAATCTCATTTAACTGCCCTAAAATAATTTATGACCCCGCAAACTTCAAACTGGATTATTTTCGGTGTTTTAATTTGTTAATAAATAAATTAAGTAAATAAAATAAATTACTAATACTAAAAAGTTATTGACTTTTTGATTTTTGTTATCTTAATGATTTGTTTATTTTAAGAACAATATAATAACAATTTTCCAAATTCAATATAAATAAATTATTATTTTTCTCCGTGATTATTTTTCATTAAAATTCAACATTATTGCTGGTGTCGCAATATTTATTTACTTACTACTTTGTCAATATTTTAACACTTTAGCGTAGCATAGACAATAAGTATAGGGGAGAGGAGGGATCAATGGAGCTATTTATTGAACATTCTACTCTGACCATAATTATAAAGATTCTTTAGCTTTATTACTTTTCATTTTTAAGCTTTGGTTTCCCAAACTTAATGCACACTCACAAAAATTTAGACGTTTTGCTGAAAATGGAGAAAATAGTTTTATTTTTTCAAGCAAGTCTTATTGTTCCCACCCTTTGCAAACTATGAGACAAGATGTAGGTAAAATGAGACAATATTGATAAATTGTGTAAAGTAGGAAAAAGGCAAGATTCAAAATATTATTGTGAATGACTACTGAAAAATTAAACATTTGTTTTCGGAACTACGCCACTTAAACCAAAACAATATTATAGCAATTTACTATTTTCCATTAGAAAAATACATTTATTTTGTTTCACTTTTAAGTTTTATAAAATATAATTTGTTGTGCCACGTGGTTCACTTGTGACTACATTGACCTGTTCTGTTTTCTTTTCTGTTACCACTGTCTGAGTTCTGCAGTCGTAGTTCCAGATTCATCCACATTTAACATTTTAGATCCATTTGAAAACTGGAAAACATTGTAGAATGTATTTCAAATTATTTAAAAAAATATTTCATAGTGTTTATTTCGTGCCATTCATTTAATCAACTGCATGCTCCAGGTGATCTTAAAGACAAATTTTATTTATGTCTGTGCATAAATCTCAGCATTCATAATTTCCATGCATTTTAATTTTCAGCAATCTTGCTTGGAAACTAGTACTTACCTTAGTTTATTGTTGAGAACGTGATACTTTGCGGTAGGCGAACGTCAAAATACTTTATCCTACGCGAAGAAGTCGTGACCATATAAACAAAATCGGTGCTGCAGAGTAAACAAAACACTGGGGCGATAAGAATCAACATGGCTTCCGCCTCGCATGTTGAAAACGATTCCAAGAGTTTGTATTTAAAAGTTTCTATGAATTCGGACAAAAATAATGTATGCAATCCTAACTAAAGTGTTTTTGCGTACTCATTAAAAAATGCCCGACTGCTCCTAACGTGACCTCGTCCGTCAACTTTTCATTTGTATGTCACAAAGACCTACTTTCTGTTCTAGTTACGTAAATAATTTTTTAAGCAATTTTTTTAATTTTAATTTATTGGTCATAGCCAGTTTGTAGACTATTTTTTAATTTTTTTCGGAGGTCAAACTATAAAACATTTGTGATCGTGTAACATTACAAATGTTTTATGTTTTCGACCAATTCCAACTCTAACAGACCATAAAATACTTTCTTGAATTCACAAGTGAGAGTGTGCCTTATGTCACCATCCATGTTTCCCCTTTTCTTCTTCACATGCAGAGCAAGAGACTGAAATTTAAGATTCGTCTCTTTCGCTACAGAACGAATTGACTTTTACCCCAAAACCTCTTTAAATACATTCGTCTGAAAAATATATTTTATTGATGTCCCTCGTCCGTACTGTGGCATACTGATGCTGTTCTAGAAAGAAGAGTACGAAAAATCACTATTTACTCCACTTAATACGAAACTAAAGTAAAAAATAGGACAGGCAATTAACGGCAGGCGTTTCATTGTTATCATCCGGAAGTGTCTCATCGTTACCAAATTACTTTTCGTTGAATAAAGTATGTAAAATAAGTTTCACATTTAAATTCAACAAATGAAACATTATCAAAATATTGCTCATCAGTTCTGTTATGTCTCTCTATTACTGTTCGTTTAATTGAAACATTACAAGAAAATAGAATCGAAAGATTAAGACAAAAACTTAAATGTAGGTCTGCTTCATCGCGAATACCTCGAATATAAAAATACTTATGTACATGTAATAAACGAATTACGTCGAAGCTATTGCTTTTTATTTTTTAAATCTCCACCTGGATGGAAAACGTTTTGTTCAAGGGATGTCTCTATATTTCGTGAGATGTCCCAATA
Organism: Teleogryllus occipitalis; assembly: GCA_011170035.1. NCBI lineage: Eukaryota > Metazoa > Arthropoda > Insecta > Orthoptera > Gryllidae > Teleogryllus > Teleogryllus occipitalis. The sequence continues at coordinate 23,841 of BLKR01003826.1, forward strand.
TTTCAAAAACACCTCTCCACTGCTTGCGACCTCTCTGTAGAGAACCAACGTTTGTGAGTTCGCCTTCCACGAAAGTTCTCAATCTTTCCCTCGTGTGCGTGTTTGTGTGTGTATGTGTGTGTGTGTGTGTGTGTGTGTGTGTGTGTGCGCGCGCGTGCGTGCGTGCGTGGCGCGCGTGGCGCGTGAATAGCAATAGCACGCAATCACGTTTCCTACAGCAGTACATCATGTTACGAAACCTTCACAGTAACGAGTCATTCGAATGTCAAAATTGGCGAGAATTGAAAATGGCTTCATTTCTATAAACAACACAAGAGCTGGCACATTTTTACATATCTATGAAAGAAATGGAATCATTCATTGAACACGGGACATGGACGCATGCGCCGGTTGTGTATGTTAAATGTTACGCTCCGCGTGCTGATGCAACCCTCTTGACGTACGGGTATGGCATTTGCTTACCCCTCACGCGTGCACACCGCTCTTCTAAGAAATTTGCTTCGGAATTTTTTGGGTTGATTTGCCAACGGCGTGACGCTTTTTTAAATTTATTGGAATATGATGAATGGTACTGTAATTGATGATATATCGGTTTGGGAATAGTCGTAAGATCGTGGCTCTATGACGATTACAAAGGAAAAACATACCAAGTTGTGACCACAGAAAAAAATATATTATTCGACGATTGCGTAGCAAAAAAATACATGATGAAAATACAATTGACTCTTAAATAGAAAGATAAAAAACAACAGCAAACGCTTAACAATACCAAAAAAACACAAAAAGAAAATCATTCATTGACCATTATATGCCTTTCAAGTCCATGGACGTGTAATTTATTATCCTTCTTTTCTCCTCTTACTTGCTTAGCACATTTTGGGAGTCTTTCTCTTTCTATGATTATCCAACATTGATGAAACAATTTCAACATTCACAAGATTTTGCAATTCACAATGATAGATTGCTGAACTTTCAACATTTTTATTCAAAGCAAGTCCCTAACAACATTCCATTTTTAGAATCTCATAATCAGATCATAAAATGACTCTGCAACTATTGCCAACGTTCTATTTGAGACATTTCAAAGCAACTCTAACTCGTCCACTTGTGACAAATAGTTTATGAAATCAAAAACAGATATTGAATACTCCTTTTGTTACTGCTTCTATCGACCTCCAGATTGAGATTACATAATTAACATACCCCTCACACCAGAATCCATCCCATCTCGATCAGGTTTTTCATCCAGTTTCTCTGATCCATTGAGCAAATGTTGAGATGGCCCCTTGTTTTGCTTCTGGACATAAATGTAACTTCATTATCTGTGCACGAAATAATCAGAATATTAAACAATCTATACCTGATGAAGTATATATTATCCTCATCCGGCATTTTCCCGCTAATGGTAAAAAAGTCCAAATTTTTAATATGTTCTCATGTAAAACCTTTCCAAAAAAGGAAAATGGCAACTGTTATCCTTATCCCCAAACCAGGTAAAGCACGGTCTAACCCTATTAATTACCGTCCAATTTCCCTAACTTGTAACTTCTGCAAAAAACTCTAGTTTTTCATTTTCTAGAATATCATTGACAAAAGATTAAGATGTATTTAAACAGCTACATTATTGCGGATTGTCAATTTGGATTTCGACCTGGGTGCTCCACATATTCACATGCAGCGAATCTACACACCTACGTTACCGAAGCCATTGACAACAGACAACATGGTATGATTGTGAATTTGGACGTTCAAAATGCTTATGTTATTGCCTGGATACCCCGAATTAGATAAGTACTTCGGAACATTGATATCAGTGACAATATTCTCCAATTTTGCAAGAATTTCACATGCAATGGACGTCTTCAGGTAGGAGTCAGTTTTCGGATAGTCTCGCTAATATACAACGGCTCCCGCAAACTGTCATCCTAAATGTAACTTTGTACTAAATATTAATTATGGATACTAGGCAAGAAATTAAACTACCAAAAAATCATCCTTAAGTATGTCGATGATATGATTATTCTTAGCAAAGGGAAGAAATATCTCGACACTCAAGAAACTTTAAACTCGATTCATAGGACGTCACGCTGCTCATCAGGTTAATAACTTCAATCTCTGGATTTATAATCTTCCCAAACAAATCACAATGCATTCTGATATCCAGACAAAGGATATCGGGGAGTTTAATATAGAAATCGACGATGTAATGATAAGAGTTTTTTCAACCAAAATTCTTGGTCTTATCTTCGACAGCAAACGTACCTGGAGTCATCACATTAAGGATCTCGTCATTGATTGCAAAAGAATGACTAAAACGCGAGAAAACTAAAACGCTTGAGCTATAATAAATGGGTAGCAGACAAACGTAACTTGCTACCCATAGAGGTATCATCCGTGGTAAAATAGACTGCGGGTGCTTTAGAACAAATTACATTTGGAACAAATTTAAAACCAAAAAATTGGACCCAATACACAATGAAGCGTTTAGGATATGTGTTGGCTGTTTTAACACCACGCCACCTGATACCATCCTTATTGATTACCTTACTTCTCACAAAGCAAAGACTTCTCATTCAACAAGAATATCATTCTTAATATTAATTGTATTGCAACTTATGCGTACCACTTTAAATCATATTCAAAAAACTTTTATGAAAAAGCTAGGGACATCATCAGGGATTATAAAATCCCACATATATCATCAGGAACATATATAAACCACAAATACCCCCATATTATTATTATTATTATTATTATTATTATTATTATTATTATTATTATTATTATTATTATTATTATGTATGGTGCCCGAGGATTTTAATAGAATAGCACGATGGGAACGCCCCACTGTTGTAAGAGGCGACTAATTCCCTAGCAATAAACATAAATCCTTCTCACACCTATTCTACTTCCTTGACTTCCGGAACCAACAAATGAATAGTAGTAGCTTTGAGGCTCCTGTTACATATCTAGACAAATTTCCTTGATGCACTTTTCCTAAATATCCTGACCCTCGTCCCACAGAGATCGGTGAAGAGAAGACACTTGCCCGCGGCAATGAGGTGAAGATTTTAACCTCAGCAACAGCTAGGTGGAAGGGCAACCCACCGTACGGCGTTGATTCGTAGAAAAGCATCGTTGGAGGCTTAGATATGGCAGCCCCATCACCAACCAAACCCATACCAATATGGAGAGTCTATGTAATAGTCGTAATGCCTTGGAAAACGAGTTGCTGCCTGGGGATCGCCAAGAAGCGCTTGCAACCAATGCTGGCCGAGACAGCTGGCATGCCACTGGTGATGTGTTGCTGAATAGGCTGGCACACACCGGGATACCCGGAACTATTACAGTCAATAAAAGCATCAATCAAAAACTATCTGCCTGTCGACAGTGTTTCTTAGACAATACTCGGGACTACTCAAGCAGGCTTGGCACGATGTAGAATAAAATGAACAACTGACTTAAATGAAACAATTGCCCGAATTTATCTACGTATCACCTGTGTCGTAACAAATTGTTTAGGTTACTGGTAGGAACTTTATATAATCTTTCTTGATCAACACCCACAACTATCTCACCTTACGGAACAGAATATTGCTAATCGAAGAGCATTTACAGGTCTGGATGGGATGACTTCCACATTCGAATACAGAAAATTAAGGTTGAAATCCTGGTAGAAATGGAATGGTATGAAACTCCAGAATCAGAAAGTGTAACCACTGAATTACTGACCCAAGATTTACATTACAACTCAGTGACACGATCATCAGATAGGTCCTTAGGAGAGCCGGAAAGTGCAAAGGATAACGATGGCGGATTAATACAACAGCTTATACAACAATATAAACAAGAAGAGACCAAGTATTGGGGATCTGCTCCCCACTTTAGACCCAAAATTTCATGGCAACACAACTCAAAAATCTGACAACCTGGAGCAAGTCAAGGAACAAATATATACTTTTCAACAAAGTCATACAAATTAGGTCGTATGAAAAACTTGATCAAATCATCTATTGTATAGCGCTGCTAATCGTTAAGTTAAGCGATGGAAAATTATAGAAACCCAGCCGCTTTATCTTCTCAGAGAGTATATATCACCATGGAAGAGACGGCTGGAGGAAAGAATGATACAATTCGGATCTAATGATGCTATTCTAGAAGCCTAGCAAAGGGGAAGTCAAAAGATGCGCAATAGGAGGATGGTCTGAAGAATTAGGAAGAAATATTGTAAACATGTGCAGTATAACAAGGAAAATAGATCTCTCTGAAGTTATAGATACTCTCAAATATCAACTCAGCTATATCTATATCGCAACGATTGCGACGCTTTACCAAAAAATTAGAAGACAAAATTATGCGATTTTTTCCAAAACCCAGAAGGTTTCCTATTCCAGTGTGAAAAGAGACTTTTTTACAAGAAATTTGCCAGAGAAATCGGCAGTAGAAAATCACTGGCCCGAAATATGGTCAACAGAGATTTTTAACTGACATAAGGATGTAATTGGGTGTTGTAAAATGTAAAATACAAAGCATCAGTAAAGGTAAACTCATCAGCGCAATAGAACACGAAACCATGTCAAGAGAGACTATAATAGCTTTAGAAGCAAATGAGCTTAACAAATATCTAGGGAGACATCAAAGCAAGTTGGTTGCGCACACTGAAATTAAAGCTAAAATACAGTTGGAATTTGTTAAGAGAATGAAAAGTATATTTAAAACCTTTCTTAACTCTCTAAATCTTACAGCAGCAATTAATGTGTACGCAATACTAATTATTACATTCTCATTGGGATCGTCAAATAGTCGAAAGTGTACATTGAATCCTTGGAAAGGCTTATTAGAGTCCAAATTACTTGTTTCCAACTCCACTCTCCAACACATTCAATCCAAATGATCACTTTCCCAAGAAAGAAAGAAAGAAAGAAAGAAAGAAAGAAAGACAGAAAGAAAGAAAGAAAGAAAGAAAGAAAGAAAGAAAGATGGGAGGTCGGAGGTCTGGTCATCCTAAAAATCAGCAATATCCATAAAAAACAGATCACGGGCATGAGGAAGGAGTTCCAGAAGAGAGCTATATTTTCATTGACACAGTAGCACAAGAAAGAAAAAAGAGATGGAGCTATAGAAGCAGAATTCAATTCACGGTAGATATCCCGCTGAGATGGCCAGTTCCAATGTCGACGCTGTTATGTCTTACAAATGGGTCAGTACTGGATATCTATGTACCGAAACTGAGAGGTTGTAATCCATGACCAAGAAATTGCAATAAAGAATTAAATGAAATACGTCATCAACGATTCTAATGTGCTCTCGGATGATTGTTGGGCCTGTGGTCAATGCAGCACATTATTTCCGTCTGTAGTGTACTAGACCCTACTGAGTATAAGAACAGACATGCTATGAGGGAACGAATTATCCATGACCAACTTTTCCAGATCTGTGGTTTAGCACATGCCGTCATACACTGTATTAGACGTATATCCCAAAACTCTCCTTGAAAACAACAATTAAACTATTAGGACCAAAGTGTACTGACAAATCGAACCACAGCACTCAGGGATAGCAACAATAAAAAGGTATGGTTTGTGAATATGACATTCGTCGATACTAGCAATCTTATGACAGTGTATCAGGCGAAGATGTAGAAGTACAAAGAACAAGCACGTGTTATATCGAGAAGAAACAGTGGAATATTATAGAAACAAAAACTGTTCCTGTCGTTTTTTCAGCAACGGACGTCACTCCGAAGACCTTAAAGTACTCACTAAAAACACTCAAAAGTAAAGAGAGTGCCGCCATCAGTCTCCAGAAATCCGTTTTACTTAGTACGTGCTCATTGGTCAGGAAATTTCTTGGAAGTAATGGAAGCTTATAGGTTCTACAAGAATCAATGTAAAGGTTTATGAATTGTACTCATAAGTATAATAATTATATTAATATCAATAACAATTATAATAATAATAATAATAATTAATTTATTGATAAGGCGAGATTCGCGCCATCAGCTCTGCTCTTTCTCCTAACCACAAGTCAGGCAAATTAGTCAGAAAATATAATACAATATACATATGTAAAAGTAGTGTAGAATACAATTAGTCAGTAGTTAGAGAAACAAACATAATTTAAAAACTATTTATAAAAACAATTTCAGACGTTTAAGAGATGCAACAATGTTAAAAATTTTTGAAAGTATTTTTAATACAAAGACGAACTTGAAAGAACAGTTGAAATGAATAAAAATATTTTCTGCTCCATGAGTGTGCGCTCTAATCGCCCGACCGGTATTATCGGACAGAACACAATTTGTTAGAAACAGGAATTTCACATTAAGTGTGATTCCAGTTTTTCCAGGGGTTACGCAAGGTTCTCCCTTAGAGCCCTTGCTTTTTATAACTTTTATTGGGGATATTGAATTTCTTCTGAATGATGTGGATTATCTGTTGTTTGCAGATGATTGCAAAGGTCTCAAAGCCACTGAAAATTCTGGCATTTGTCAGTGTCTACAAAATGCATTCTTCTTAAAATGGTGTTTTAATAATCAGCTTTAATTAAACCCGACTAAATGCACGACCATAAGATTTTCGCGTTCAAGAACTCAGATTGCATAGATTCAAATTCAACATGAGTCTCTTACTCGAATAACATCAATTAGGGACTTCGGTGTTGATTTTTTTTATTTTAAGATATTCAAAGATTTATTCATTATATTGTTGTACAAAAGCTAATAAGATTTTGGATTTTGCTGAGGTCAACTTGTGGTGGATTTTGCTTACCAAGAATTTTAAAATATTTATATTTATTATTTGGCACACTAATATAGATATGATGAGGTCTGTGAACATCAGTGATAAAGTCTCCACGAGCTAATTTGGATTTCTATATGATTTAGATAATTAATCATATATTTTTTAGATTTAAAGCGCTGAGATTGAATTTGTTCTATCCATTATTGACTACGTAGACAGACATATATCGGCACTAGTAAATATACCATCTTTTAGATCGTGGAGGAACGTCGTTGATTCAATTTTCCTTCTCATTCTAATCGTATGGATTATCCAGTGATTAAATGTACATACACAAAGTGTACGTTGGGGTACGGCCATTTGAATCCAGGAGAAGGGTTTCCTTCGGGATCAAAAAAATTAATTATATCTACAAATATTTAGCCAAATATTCTCTAACCAGAATGGATATACCAAATCATACCAAAAATTTCTCATACCAAAAGGCTCTCCAATCTTTTGTAATGAGCTGTCGATTGATGTGTTCTGTGGAACATACCGCGAAAATGTCACTTATCCAAGAAATTTATAGTTGAAATTGATTCAACTTTGGTTCACTATCATATGTTCTCATATTCTAATCACTTGCTGTTTATTATATTTGAAATTTAATTGACTTGTCTTTTGTATTGAGCATTGTGTAATGTTGGTATTAGTTGGTATTAAAAAATATTCTCCTGTTTTGAGAATTGTTGATTTCTACCCCTTTTCTGTACTCTATTAAAGCTCTTACTGTAACTATTAAAGAGTGCACGTCCGTTTATTGGGTAAATAAATTAAAAAAGTAAAGAAATACCTTGCAAGATGGCATCACCGTTAATCAACCTTATGAACTAACTGCGTTCTCGTCACATATGGACTCAGTATTCAGTAATTTGGAAAAAAATATTCAATATAAGTTTTAATTTGTCCAAAATAAGAATTCACAAAATTAAATAAATTATGTAGTCTATTAATCGATTACATTTCTCTTTAATCAAATTATAACCAATTAATTGGACCAAAAACTTAATTAATACATAAAACGATACAAGTTAATTGTTTAATTATCGTTTTTGGTTCATTGTTGCCGCCACTACCATCTATTGCATTTTTGGTGGTTCAGCTCTCCAGGTACACCCACTCCATAGTCAAGATAAGATGTGCAATAAATAGAATTATAATAAAATACATTTCGTTTGTATATTTTCCTCTTCATATTGATGAAGGAGAAAGTGGGGTCGGATTTCCAAATGCGGAATTGTCTAACGAGTAGACTACACTAATATATCTTAATATTTTTCTTATTAAAGTAAACTGAGAGCTTACTCTCGGCACAACATTTCATAGTGTAACTGTATTTCAATCTTGATTTCGGTGTCCCAATTATTCTCTCCCCCTTCGGCTTAGAAATTGCTTTTTTCTCTATTATATCTCCCTGTATTTTACCGATACATTTGTTCTATACTGTCCTTCGAACAGCAATCGATTCGGTAATAGAATACATTTGACAAAATTTTTAATTTTTATTTATTTCTCTGTACATTAATGAATGGTTTTATTCTTCCTTGGCATACTCATGTCAGCAATGCGACGTCCAGTTGTATACGTATTTTTTTACTTGTTTCTCCTCCGTAATCTAGGATACTGTAACCGCTTGTCGTCGGTCACATTTATAACCAACGGAAAATAGAAGCAATAATACCCGACATTAGGCCCTACACGTAGTTTCTATAGTGGCGAAGAGATGGCGTAAGTCAGAAAAGGATTTCTGAACGCACTCAGACCATAGCCAATCAGGAAATTTTTGTGGAAATACGGACGTGGCGTGATCATGCGTCAAAAGAGCTCGCTCTCTTTCTGGTTCGAGACGCCGAGGTGAACGGTTGCCTACAAGTACACCACATAGTCGACGAGGAACACGCGGAAGATAACGGAACACAAAAGCTTTAATAAAAGGTAATTGACTGAGCACTTTTCATGGATTTACGTACTGTGAATATCGTGAGATTACATGGAATTAGTAAATGAATATTAAACAAGAATGCAATGAATGAAAGAACGACGGCGGTAATAGTTCGAAATAAATCTGTAAAACCACGTTGCTGCATTCTTGTTGCTAGAAAAGAGGACTATCGTAACATAGAACATGTTTCTTCTTTGTTACAGCTTTCATATATTTCATACTTTTCATATATTATTTATTCTTATTTTTGGGAATTTCACTTTGGAAATCCTATTATGAAATTTTGAGAATTATTAGAAGTACGGATTATCCAACACTAGCTTGACTTTTGCCATTACGAAGTCATAACTTGGAGTTTCGGACTCGCATTCTGATGCGACCATCGCCTCTGCGAAAGCTGTGGTGAATTTTCGCCGAACGACGAGGAGACGGTGTTCGGAAATACTCCAGTTTCGACGCGACAGGCAACGCACGGACATTGCAGGAGAACGACGACCTTGAGGCGCGAGTGTCGCGCAACGGCCAGCTACACAGCGTGGGACCAACTTGAGGAATTCGCCGGTCGTGAGTCATATAAAAGCAGAAAGAACACTCATTAAATTTCAGTCTGAAAAAAACTTCTGAGACAAGATTATCATTATATTAGCCAAAACGTTGTAATGTGAGCTTCCCTCAATAATAGACGTTGATCGGGCACGTTTCTTAGAACATTGGTCTTGCTAGCCAGTGATTTTATTTCTTTTCGACAGTCGTAACAAGAATCAGATTAGAGTAATTCCTTATGTTTATGATAGAAGTTGTTTTGTACAGAATTATTTATTTAGTCATATTTTAATTATTCAAATCATTTAAGAGACGTTATGAAACAAAATTTTGTGTTAAAAGGCTATATAGAAGCCGAAGGTCAAATGTGACTATTAAGGTAACGTAATTAGTGATTTAAAAGGTAGTAGTGAATTTCGAGTATTGTGTGTATGTATTTTTTTTGCAGGATGAATATTTGTACTATGATTTGTGTGTCTCATGTGTGATATTTTTTGTGAAGTGTAAGTATGTATTTATTGCTTGTTGCTTGTAAACAGGGATCTGAGTTATTATTACTTTAGTGAAAAACTGCAGTTTAGGTAGGGAATTAGCTACCATAATTTTACGAAAAGTGAGAACATAGTAGGATCTGTGAATTTCATTTGTACAGTGATTTTCATTCAATAGAATATATGTTATTTGTTATTTAAAACTGTAAAATTGTGTTGGCTTGTTAATTGATCAGTAGTTTAACAAAGACGAACCCACTACCGATAGGGAAGTTTATCCATAAATTGGGATATTCCCAGGGATGCGTGAGGGTGTAATCACACGTCGCGAAGTAGGCAAATGATAGATCTACTTTAGTAATCGGTGAGGCGCACAGTGTGTAATTTCGAGCAACTAGCTCGTAAAAATTAATATCTTGGAAACTATTGCACATATCTCAATGAAATTTGGTGTACGTACTTCTTTTAAGGCATTCTTTAATTATGTGAAGTTCCAATAACATACGTTTATTATTTCTACCAATTTTAAGTAAATTACATACGAAATGCGAAGTATTCCAAATTGTACACATGTTTTATAAATAATAAAGTTCGTTTTATCCACGATTTTCATCTCATTATCAATTTGTAATTTTTTAAATATATGTTTGGAGCTTAAAATATTTATTTTTGTATTATAGAGTATGTTTATTTTAAACATTTTAATTTTTAATTTATAATTTTTTTAAATTTATATTGCAATTTTTTAAAATTTAAATATTTGCTATTACTAACTACTTCTCGATTTTAATTGGTTTTCTGAGTAAATGGTGAGCATTCAGAATGTTTTTATTGTGAACTGTAAATATAACTTTTGCCCCTCAGAATAACGCATGCAGTTTCGACAATTTTGTCATTGAGTAAGTAAATTAAATACGTAAACTGACCTCTTTATGTTAGATTTTTTCATTTGTCTTCCAGAGAACTTGTATCACACAACAATTTCATGACTTCGCGTGGCGTATCATGCGTTTTCGGTTTATCGGATTTTCCTAAGCTGGTAATATATGGATCAGATGATATCAGCAGTTTGTGAAGCTGATCGATATTCGAATTTATTCTTGATGATTTTCTAGTGAAATTTTCCCTGAAATGTCTATTGTCTTTATTTCTAGCCTCTTGCGCTTCTTCAGAAAGTTCCGATTGGAAGCACACTTGACTGAATTATGGCATCGCCATGCACTGAAATTTTGTGAAAAGTCACTGGCATATGAAACCAACTGTACAAGTTTAAATAATGCTCTCTATTTTGTCCAATGTAGTCACTGAATGCTTGCACATCAATAGCATAGCCTGATGACAGTGTTTCTAAAATAACTCTAAATTTACTTATTAACTTTTCATTAATTCCTGTGATGGTTGCACAGACAGTCGCAGTCTTAAAAAACCGTCTGGAAGTGTTTCCGTCATTTGTGGTCCCAGGACGTCTTTAAGGGATATTTTCCTATAAACCCATTTCTACTGTGAATTTTTCTTATATTTCCTTTTTCCTTCTTTCCGCCTTCTCTTTGTCACTGTCATTCCATACGGCCCATTTCTGCACATCTAAACTATATGTAATGTGCAACAAACATTCAAAACATCGAATCCAAGAATGTAAGGGAGACATGACGAAAAAAATACATTAATGGTGGTCTCAACCAACTTAGATGCATCATCTGAGCACTCTTGTAAACAAAAGTTTTTTATAATGAATCGCTATACTTCCTCATTTTGCTGTGCACTAGCACAAGCTTGCCACACGGCAAACAAATCAGGTCTTCCGATGGTCTGCATCATTTCTAAAAAATATTATTTTCTAGAATTGGGGCAATTGCGGGCAGTTGGAACTAACTGTATCTTATAAATGGATAATAAAGCAAATTAATTGAGCCAGTTTCCCGCTGTAACTCCGTGTAACTTTTTTTATATATCTCGACAAAAATAAACTCAAAGAATTTTGTGGAAATGTTACTATCTTATATTCAAAAACGTTTAATGATGTGTTCTGCAATCAGAACATGAAATATGAAAGTTTCATAGTAAAGTACGTACCTTACGCTATGATATTCAGCAAAGACGTGAATACTGCTGCAGCGGACCCCCCTGAGAACACGTGTTGAAAAGGCGCATTATGCAACACTTGGTGAGGGCGCGCAGTGACGTTCTCCGAACCCAAACAATCCAAGGGTTTCAACGGAGCTAAGGCGATCCCAAACATTAAACAAACTGTGTTGCCAGATGCTCTGGATATTGAAGAATAGTGTGAGCAACTCCAAAAATGTGTAGGAACTGGGTCGAAAAATGATTTTTTACGAGCTAGATGCCTGAAATTACACACTGTGAGGCGGTTACAATACGTATGTCATATTACTTACTGCTAAATACTTACTCTTAAATTGACGCAATGTTTTTGTACTTAATTGAATATCCAAATCATCCATGAATTCTTTTGCCCTTACTCTATTGCCGCTTCATAACGTTTTTCCGTCTGCCCAGAGCTAATAGAATTATTTTGTGATTGAGTTATCTTTTGAGAATTGCAAAAACTGTAGTTTTCTTTATTCATCCATTTACACATTGTTTCGTTTATAGGTGAGTATTTTTATCCACAAAGCCATTGGGTTTATGAGTTTCTCAATTTTGCGTTAACGTTACGCACTTGTACGCAGTACTGCTGTAGTTGTGCAATGCGGTTCGTTATTTGTGGTGCAATATATCTCTACATACTAATATCCATGGATGACACAGAAATACTCCATGGAATTGGCACTTATATCTCCTACATTTGTTACATGACCAGCGGGAATGTACCAGTTATCGAAACAGCCCGTTTTACAGGTCATAACTCTTTCCATGTATCATAGGCGTTCACTAACATTTGGGAACGTCAAATGTCGTTTTAAGTATACTTCGACCTGTCCGTTGAATCTACGTTACTGGGTCATAACGCAAGAGTGCTAACATTACATGTAAGTAAAATTCACAATATTTTCTATATGCTACCGGTGCAATACTTTCTGAGAAAATGGATTTCATACGTAGGTTACGTGTTAAATATCTGATCGATGCCATTCATAGAATAAACTGAGAATGAAATATAAATAGAACAAGCTGGCCATCAGAAATTATGCATGTGTCGTAGTGTCACTTCTAATATCTATACATGTTAATTTAATTTGCTTAGTTCTATTGGTGATTTAAGTAAACTGCAATAAAATGAAAAATAACAACAGAATAAAAGTTAAATACAGTGGAAGCGACTTACTGATTACATATCACGGATTTCACGCTGATAGCAAAATAAGAGAGTCGTGGAATAGAGATGGAAACAACAAAAAGGTTTATCCAAAATAATTAATTTGTAACAGTTAGGATATTTTTAGGGAAACTACCTGTAGAAATAAAAATAGTATTAATTGATCTTTTCAAAGGAACATATATATTTTTAATTATTTAATATTTAAAATACACCTTATGAAGAATGATATTTGAAAATTATTATTATTATTATTATTATTATTATTATTATTATTATTATTATTATTATTATTATTATTATTATTATTATACAATAATTTGATGTTCATATGTGGGAGTAGTAAACTTATTTTTCTTCTATAGAAATTTCTTCAAACTAACACAAAATAACTTTCATGTGAAAGAGAGAGAGAGCATATCGTCTTGTTGTTAACTTTGAGTGCTCCATTTCATTGATAGCTATTTCTTTCATTTACAGTAATACTCCTCATTTTAATTGTCAGGAAATAGTTTATTAGTGATAAAATGTCATTTCCCTTTACGCACTTATTCCAATGGGACATATGAATAATTCGTAATTATAAATACATGTACGTAAATATATAATTATATTCATAAACATACCACGGGTTTGTTGTTTGTTGTTTGTTCAAAAAATATTATAATTAAAAATGGTTTAACATGTAATAAATAATTATGATATGTACGTGTGAGAATATCGTAATTAGTGAAAAGTAGATTTTGTCACGAACAAAGATTAACGACGATTTTTATTCTAATCAAAACACAATTATTAAAGAACATCATTATTTTACCCTATTTCCATTTACTTGGATGCCTCAACGTGAACAGAAACAAGTGGAGCCACAGCTGCAGATATTTTCTCGCATTATTTCGTAGTTTTCCTATTGTCGAAAATTCAGAGAGTTCAACTAAAATGAGACCTGTGCCATTACTTTAAGCTTTTCTTGTTCTCTCCATGAAAAAAAGTTCTTAGCCGTTTTTGTGAATTTTTAAATAAATTATTAATTTCAAGCAGAAATTACGCAAAACATAACTCTTTTTTTTTTTCAATATTGGACATTTTATTAAGATCTAATTTTAGAACAGATTTCATTGAAGACAATTTTTTCCCTCAGTATTGTAGTTTTGCGATTTTAATTTTGCAATTTTTGAAAATACAGAGTTCGCAGAAAATGGGACTAGCACAATTCTTTTGCTTTTCTGTGACGGTCGAGAAAATGTAAAGAAAATATTTATATTTGTTTCTAAGAAAATAATTGTTTAAAATTTCCTAGATTTAACGCAAAATTGCAAGAAACTACTCATAATTTCGAAAGATTGTACATGTCCTTATTTCAAGATCTGTCTTTGAAGAACGAATTTTATTCAAAAAAATCGCTGTCTTCAATATTGTAGTTGTAGGAAGATGCCGAAAAATTGAACCGAAATTGATGCCGAAAAATGTATTTGGTATTTCTATAATTTCATCGAAAATTATACTAGGACCATTTTTGAAGCGTTCCTTATGCTATCCGAAAAGAAAGTGTAATCAACAAATCACTCACTCTCTCTCATTCAACCCTTACTCATATGTGAAAATATTTCTAATGTTGAGGCTTCATGTAAAGTACCTCTAAGACTTAAAATACCTGTTTGAAACTCGTAGTGCTTTGAGTTCCTACAAATCACCAAGGCATATCAATTTTGGAGAAAATCGTCTGAACTTATCAGGCGCTAGCGTTGACCAAAAACATGTTTTGACGTCAATCAATTTTTCGGTACCAAAGACCCACAAAACATGGATCATGTCTCAGCATGGAGTTAGAGATAGTTATTTACTATAAACAGGAACAAGATTTGTCCATTTTTTTGTTACCTCGGTCCGACAGCAAGAGTTTTTTCTCAAGAAAATCGCCGTTTCCCGCCCTTTCTGACACTTATTTTACGAAGTAAAGGGTGAATGTAAGAAAAATCACGCTTTTCGAGTCCAATATGTATCGAAAGTAAAACATTAAAAATATGCAATGCACTTGGTAAGTAATGAGATTTCATTGCCCAAAAATATGCTGAATTAGAACATTATAATCACTAAAGTCAAATAAAATGTATACACTTGTGCAATTAAAATGTGTATTTTGCGTATTGTGAACAAAAATACAGGGATTAAATCCGCATGAAACTTATAAGTGTATGAAGCTATTTTAACTTATTCTCTGAATAGATACTATTCTCACTTGCATATAATATTCATCAGAGAAACATCTCGAAAGACGTAAGTTTACACTCCACTGTAGATATATGGGTGTCTGAAGCGATCTAAAGAGAGCGTTGCTGAGAAAACACATTCTCTCTATCAAAGGTCAGGGATTTTCAGAAACCCTTCAGGAAAGGAGCTTAGGGATGCGAGGCCGCTCTCCAGATCACTCGAGCGGGATTTGATGTCCCTTTGAGAGCGCTCGGCGTCGCGGGCGGGACCTGCGGGACGACGACGGAGGACGCGCGAGAGCCCAGGCGGGGCGTCTTCCGCCAGTCGCCGCCGCCGAAGCCGACGACGCCGCGCGTCGACGCACGCTGCGGCCCAGGTGGGCACCGCTGTGTGCATTGACAGGGCCACGGCAGCCGGCGGCCTCCCGGGATAAGAAGCAGGGCCAATGAGTCAGCAAACAGCGTGCAGCTCGCCGGCTTACAACAAACAAGCAAGACAAACAGCGGCGCCCATGCGCGAGGCAACGTCGCTGGCGCCGACGGCGGCGGCGGCGGAGGCGGCAGAAATGGCAGCGGCGGCGCGCGGGCGGCGCGGGCGGAAGCCGAGGCGGCGGCGACGCCGGCGGCGGCGCCAGCGGGGCGCCTCCCAGGACGACGCCATAATAAACCATGCCCACATGTTTAATCCGATGACAGCGAGGCTATGTTTCGTGCTCCCGGCGGACTTAACTTGCAGAAACCGCAATGCTCGCTGGGAGCTGGTGCTCCGCACCCGCCCTGCGCTGCTTCCCCGCTGCCCTCGCCGCCCCCGCTACCCCCCGCCGCCCCCCGGAAAGCCCCCGCCCCCGCCGAGTCGCGCCCCCTCTCCTCACCCTCCCTCGCCTGCGACCTGCCGAAACACAGGCGCGCGCACACGTAGCGGCGGCGGCGGCAAGGGCGGAGCGCTGCCCCGAGGGCCCACCGGCCGCCCCAGCCCCGCTCTGCTCCGCATCTCTTCGCGTCCTCCCGAGTTCCGTCGCTTCCCACCAGCCGCCGCCTCTCCCGCCGCCGCCCCCGCCGCGTCCCCGCCTTCGCTCCCCGGCCGCAACAGCGCTCGCGCGTCTTCCACGCCCGCGCCCGCGCCCGCGCCCGCCGCCGTCACCGCGCGATGCCTCCCGCCAGAGGTCGGTGGATTCAGCGACGCCCGCGCACTGGGCCAGTTGTCCTGGCCGCTGCTTCACGCAGCCACGCCAGCAAAAAAGGTCATCTCTCCCGAGACAGCGTATCTTTTCGCGACTTGGGGCCTCTACACGCTTTCAAGATGTGTTATTTTTGACAACACTCTTTAATATCTAGGGTCTGTGGATGACCGTCGCGGTGTAAGCATCGTCCCTTGGCGCTCCGAGCTAGGCAGCAGGTAGTTTCTTTTGCAGGTAGCCACCGTTATAACTTTCGCACTCAACGATCGCCTGACGCTGTAGAAGCCCGAAAAGATAAGTATATTTTGCTGTACTTTACCATTCAGTGAAATTATATTGCATCTTTCTTCTTGAGTTTCATTTGTATTCTTACTTATCTTACTCTTACTTGATCTGAGATCCGCTCTACTGTTCTTTTAGTTTTCTACTCCTCGACCACCCTCCACGAAACTTCTCTCCTAGTGTCTTTTTCTGATCTGACTTTCTGCTTAATTACTTCTCTTAAGATGACGAAGAGCAACAAGAACGCATCTAGTGCCAATATTGATCTTGAAACCAAAATTACGGAGCAAGTGAATGAGGCACTGGATAAGGCAGTAACATCGCCTACTTTCTTACGCTCTTTGGCATCTGTACTAACTGAACTGGTAGCAAAGCAATTGGAAGACTCAATGAATTTCAATGCTAATCTTGTGGCAGGTTTAGAGAAAAAACTGGCTGAACGTGACCGTGAGATTTCAAATCTCAAATCTCAGTTAGAAGAAAAGACAGACCAGCTCGAGATGTACTCACGCCGAAACTGCTTGCGGATATTCGGCGTGAAAGAAAATGATAATGAAGACACCGACAAGCTGGTCATCGAAGAAGTCGCCAAAAAGATAAGTGTAAACTTAACCTCGCAAGATATTGATAGGAGCCATCGGATAGGTCGTCAAGTACCCGGAAAAAACAGGCCAATTATTGTTAAATTTATTAGTTATAGGAAACGGAGTGAAATGTTTCGCTCGAAACGGCTGCTGAAGCATTCTGGTATCACGATTCGTGAGGATCTCACGAAATCGCGCCTGGTTTTGCTACAAGCTGCCATCGACCGCTTTGGCCTCAAGAACGTGTGGACAGAAGACGGCACCATCGTCATCAAACGTGGTAATAGTCGTGCCCGGGTGCAAACCAGGGACCAGCTGGAGGCAGTTCAAGCTTAGCGTAGGAGCGCCCCCACCCATCCACCTCCCCACTCCACACCCCTCTTTCACAACCACTTTCGGATATTTCCGAGAATTCTCCTTCCTTTCTTCTTCTGCGAACGCCTTCAAACCCTCAGTTAATGCTACCTACTCTCTTTCCCTCACATCCTGTAAATCCTTTACCTGTGGGTGACCGGAACCTTTCCCCGACGGTACAAGCGTCTGATGCTAGAAATCAGCCTAATCCTCGCTCCTTCTGTCTGCACGTTGCACACTTAAATGCTCAGTCTCTGCCCTGTCATTTCGATGAAGTAACGGAAATAATATCTAAACACCGTTTTCATGCGCTTCTCTTAAGCGAAACCTGGTTGAAAAATTCTCTCAATTCCGCGCTAGTAGCAATCCCAGGGTACCGCTTGATAAGAGCTGATCGAAAAGCCAGCGTCGCCGCACATGGTGGAGGTGTCGGTATATACATTCGCGACGATCTTAGACATAAACTTATACTCTCTTCAACAAATACGGATTGCCAACGAAGTGAATATCTTTTTATCGAAGTCGGACTTTTAGGAAAAAAATGTCTCTTGACTGTCATATATTTACCTCCAAAGTCAGGCAGCATAGATATATTGGACGAAACCTTTGCATCTGTGATCCATTCTTATGAACATATTATTGTAATGGGGGACTTTAATCATAACTTATTAAAAGCCTCTCCTTCTGCAGAGCAGTTTACGCGCTTTTTCCACAGCATGTGCCTCGAAATTTTACCTCTAGCACCTACACACCACTCAAAGAGCACGGAAACTTGGATCGATCATATAATAGTGTCTAATAAAAACAAAGTTCGAAATCACGGTCAATTTCCAGTTCCCGGGATTTCGAAACACGATCTAATTTATCTCGTTTACAATCTGAAGTGTCCTAAATACACACCGCACTTAATCAAATACCGCGATTTTTCAAAATTCGATAAACAAGCATTTAATGTAGATGGATTGACACTTCCATGGCACCTTGTCCACGAAGAAGAATCGCTGGAAGCTAAAGTGGCGATTTTCACTAACTTAATAATACAACTCTATGACCGGCACGCGCCTTTAAAAATATCACGCGTAACTCGTCCTCCTGCACCGTGGTTAACTGATGAAATTCGGAATTTAATGAAAGATCGAGATGCAGTGCATGCTATTTTCCGGAAAACTAAATGCGAACTATTTAAAAAACAGTACAAAATGCTCAGAAATTTAGTTACGCAGAAATGCCGCAACGCTAAAATAAAATATTACCACACCACCTTCGGCAGAATCCGCGACTCGAAAACGATTTGGAAAAATTTGAAAAATCTGGGAATAGGTAAAGCTCCTCCCAAAATTGAAACGAATATTCCCCTAGAATCTCTAAATCATAATTTTGTAAGTAACGTTCCTTCATTTGACTGTAACTTGAAGAGTCAATCCCTCGCGCTTCTCCAAAACTCAGAAACAAAATGCAACGACGAATTTTTCTTTTCATCCGTGGAACATGAGGATATAATAAAAATAGTTCAAAGTCTCAAATCTAATGCTTCAGGTACCGATGATATAAATGCCAAACTGCTAAAAAATAGCCTAGATGTGACCTATCCAATCATTACCGAAATAGTAAATTTCTCTCTAATGAGCGGACAATATCCTTGATCTTGGAAAAGTGCGCTCGTGCATCCTATTCCCAAGACAGCATCAACCAGAAACCCTATTGAATACCGCCCAATTAGCATTCTCCCGACTATTTCTAAAGTACTCGAAAAAGTCGTCCGTAAGCAAACTGAACTGTATCTCCAAAACCAATCACTTTTAAACGATCAGCAATCAGGTTTCCGTTCCGGCAGGAATACTGGTACTGCGCTACTGAATGTTATTGAAGATGCGAGAACAGCTATAGATCACAGTAATATAACTATATTAATTCTTCTGGATTTCAGCAAAGCGTTCGACTCAGTAGATCACGACATCTTACTCGCAAAACTAAAAATCATGGGATTTGCACAGCCTACGCGTACATGGTTTCTTAACTATTTAACTTCCAGAACCCAAAGGGTGGTGTCCGGTAGTCGCAGCTCAAGGGCCTTAAAACTTAACCGCGGAGTTGCCCAAGGCACTGTATTAGGACCACTATTATTCTTAATGTATGTAAACGATGTGGGAAATGCACTTAAATATTGCAGTCATCAAATGTACGCGGATGATCTTCAGATATATCTAAGTGGCCACCCGTCTGAACTCTTCTCACTCGCACATAAAATTAACGAAGATTTGATAACCTTAAACAAATGGGCAGCGTTATTAGGCCTACAATTAAATCCAAATAAATCACAGTGCATGATTATCAGTTCAAAAAGCACTGTGAATAAAATATCCTCTTCTACTCTGCCTAAAATTTATTTAAATGACACCGTTCTACCTTGGTGTTCCGAAGTCAAGAACCTAGGAGTGTTTATTGACAACACCCTCAGGAACTCGCAAGTAGATTCAATCTGCCGTAAAGTTTTTGCCGCAATGCATTCGCTGAAACGCCTGCGAACGCTTTTACCAATTAGTACACGTGAGACACTCATTAAATCACTTATTATGCCACATTTTGACTATTGCGACTTTCTTCTGACAAACATGACATCTAAATTACAACGTAAACTTCAAGTAGCACAGAACGCATGC
Organism: Teleogryllus occipitalis; assembly: GCA_011170035.1. Taxonomy (NCBI): domain Eukaryota; kingdom Metazoa; phylum Arthropoda; class Insecta; order Orthoptera; family Gryllidae; genus Teleogryllus; species Teleogryllus occipitalis. The sequence goes on from BLKR01003826.1 coordinate 44,147, forward strand.
GTACGGTTTATTTTTGATCTAAGAAAATACGACCATGTATCGCACTTTTTTGACTCACTTCATATGCTTACTCTAGACAAAAGACGGTTACTTCACTCTCTACTTCTTCTCTACAAAATTTTACACGGTTCTCATGTAACACGTCTAATAAGTAATTTCAATCCTCTGAAATTAAACCGAGCACGTAGTTCAGCTCTGCTCTGTGTACCACGTCACAGCACGACTTCTTTCAGTAAATCTTTCACCATTACAGCTATCCGAGCCTGGAATAAACTACCAGCGAGTCTAAAACATTCGAATACTTTCCGTAAATTCAAAAACGAATTAAATACTTGGGTAAGGTATAACGACATATAGAATGGCATTAATGTCCTCTTCATCCTCCAGACTTTTCCCACTACCAAGCACCCGGTCACCGCCCCCCTAAACGCCGCACTTTCCTCACTCTTTAAATTCAAAATTCCACCCCATACCTCACTACTCTATTCTCATTTTTCACTCCCTCTCACTCCATCTAAATTATTAACAACCACATTTTCTGTGTATCCTAATAAAATTGTTCAAATAAAATATTTAAAAGAGATTAGCCACGCTCCAAATAAATGCTAAAATACTTACAGCTATTTTTGTACTGTCATCATTGTCATATCTACAATATATAAGCCTCAATAATAATTACAATTGATGTTTATATCCTATTGCACTTTTACATTGTTTCTTAATACTGTCAATATTATATTTTAAATTACTGGTACTATTAACTTAGAGCCTATTGTGCTTCTCTGCTGTTACAAATGTTTGTATATTTATGTAAAGTGCTAATGTATACCAAACGTAACATTTCTGTACCGCTTCTGGAAAAATTTTACTTTTCCACCTACTTCTTCCTCCTTTTCTTCGCTTTTTCTTCATTCCCTTTCCTTCACAGTCTTCCCCATTTATGTCTTTACGACCCTTTCCCCTAAACGCCTCATCTCTTCACCTTCACTACTATCCATACCTTATTCTTCTGTATTAATGTTCGGCCATAAGCCGCCATCCTGATTGAGGTTTTTCTGGGTTTACTCAATTGCTTAAGGCGTACGCCGGGATGGCCCCTTGCTTTGCACTCCCAGTCATAAATGTACAGTTTGTCCCCCCTTTAGTCTCTCTCCTTTCTTCTTTCTCGTTCGTATTTTCTACTTCATTTTCATTTATGATTCCCTTCTCTCATTTTTCTCTTCTCTTCCATTTCTATACCATAATGCTGTTCGGCCCTAAGCCGCCATCCTGATTGAGGTTTTCTGGGTTTACTCAATCGCTTAAGGCGTATGCCGGGATGGTCCCTAGTTTTGCACTCCCAGACGTAAATGTACAGATTTCCCTCCCCTCTTATATGTTACTACTCTGTATCAATGTAGACTCAGTGGTTAGGCGGAAGAGCAGGCCCTATGGCCTGAGCCTCGCCATTAATAAAGACATTATTATTATTATTATTATTATTATTATTATTATTATAAGGGTATTCTAGAATGAAAGACTTTAGATTTAATCAGTGCTAACATACTATAATATTTTGATATTTAAAATTTTTCTAAAAGAAGTTTGCGTTGTTTGCAAAGTTCATTTGCACAAGACAAATGAATTAGCCATCCTGCATAAAAAATGTTAATGAATTAAATTGACAGAAGTTATGTAAAATTCTTAATATGTTTTGTGTACTTCCAAGTATTCGTGGAATGTGCATTTCCAGAATTGTCATCTTTATTACACAACTGATATTTAGACCATTATCCGTAAATATTACGGGACTAATATATGTTTTAATATCCTTATATCGTAATCAACAACTATACAAATTGGAGTATGGGAAATACGATTCCTCCATTGGAAACATTATTAGATTGACGACACTGCCCAACATCGTTATAAAATAGTTTATTAATCCGCAACAGATGTATAGCAGATGGATTAATTTTAAGTCGCCTTCGTAAAAGCCGGCCATAAAATTTGGTGAATATAATGTATGATAATTAATTGCTTAGTAAAGTAATAGATAAGTAAGTTGCTTAGTAGCTAGCTTTGAAAACCCAAATACACTGTAAATAAAATATTTCTAATATATTATTGACTTAAATATTAAATATGATGCCATTATAAATCTACATACTTGCGAATGAACAAAAATGTCTATCTGATATTATTTGCCTCGGATAAATACGAGATACTTGACGCCTTAACGCTGTGTTCTTTCTCATATTCACTCTAACGATCAATTTAGGCAACGGCAACCCGTTGTACAATGGTGTCATGCGGGTCGATAACTGAATTACCCCGGTGATAGATCTCATTCAATCAATTCTTTTCATATAGTTTTAGTTTCTAGCCTTACTATAGCCGGTTTAGGTGGCTGAGGACATCAAAATGTCAATTCAGTGCCTCTGACCAGGAGGCTTTAGGGTGGCCTTCGTGGGTTCGAGTACCGAGTTGACATAGCTAGTCTTATACAGCCGATGTGTGGAGGAGGATTCTGGGGGCCGGCTGCTCTGAGTTTTCTGTGGTTTCTCCAATTGACACCAGGTGAATGACGGATTAGAACCATAACAAACTTGCCACGTACCATGCGCGGTCTTCCCTTTCTCTTCCCTGTCCTATTCTAACCTCTTACTTACACACACACTTACATGAACTACAGTACCACACATTTCGGGAACTTAAAGCTTTTCCCGGCTGAGGCGGTGCCCCGCTGGTGGGAGATCCCTTGTTGGATGAAACCCCGAAAATTTACGCGTAGTACGGCGTCGGATCTCGCCATACAGCTGGGTAAGCCGTGTGGTAGAAATCTACTGTTTTTCGACTGAAAAACCCCTATTGTCGGGTCCTGGCAAAAAGGTGGATAAATCTTGTTCCTACATGTCAGACATGTCAAAGTCGTGGGTAATGCAACTAGTATTCTATAGTTCGCGGCCACTGCGTTCAGAGCAACTGTCGTGAGAGTTAAAATTAAGGGTTGTACCCAATTCTCCTGGGAGTCCGCACTTCAAGAGAGTGCGTTACTGAGCTCGTGGCCTATGACAGAATTTGGGAGAAAATTTAAGAAACTTAAGTTGACAGGTACTGCCCAAACAATGGTAATAATTCTCATTTCCTTTAGCAAAGCAAATAAATGATCAATTGAAACAAAAAACATTATTAATAATAGAAATTGTCAATTGAGAATAAAATTAAATATTTGTAATCGATCTTGGTTTTATAATCGCGTTTATGTAAGTATGAATAAATAATTGTATTAATTTCTGTCGTTCAGGCAAGGAGGTTTAAGAGAAAAGATTATTGTTTGTTAAAAGGGCTATTTCCCCGCAAGATAGACTTTACATTTTCACATTATTGGTGTATATAATAAATAACAAAATGATTTTATTAAATATAAAATGAAACTAAAACAGATTTGGACATTTAAAAACATTTCTCGTTGGAAAAATGTTTACTCAAAGCATTAAAGGAAACACATTAAATGCAATAGTAACGCCTATAAACAAAATTCAAATTTCGGTTGTTTGGTACAAAACATAAAGCAAACATATTTTCGTTTAGATCCATCATTCTTCATAACACTTCAGGAACGATCTCCGTTTACATTCCCCGTTTCAGTGTGTACAACCCTTCCTGGATTTAGAGGGAACATGAGAGCGGAGTCAAGGAAAGTTACCCATGCTCGCAGAATCGTCGGGCTTCCCAGGCGGGAAGTAACTCTAACAGGCGCATTTTGACAGGTCGGTTATAAATACTTCATCTATCACGTTGGCATGCTTTGTGGGTCCTAGATACCGAAAAATCGACTGATGGCCGAAATGTCTTCGTGTTTGTCCGTTGGTGGCCAAAATGGCCAAAATGTGTTCGTTGTGTGGATTGATGGCCAAAATGTGTTCGTCCGTTTGTCCGTTACTGGTCAATGAACATAAACTTTTCAAACATTTTCTTCAAAATTAAAATACCTCGATCTATCTGAACTCAATATCGTGGAACCAAGGGAGACTCCATGAACTCGAATCTTGGAGCGGAAAAAAAATTTAAGCTGGTTGGAAACTTTTTGCGGGTTCTTGTAGTATTATAATATTTCGTAGCGGTTAAAAATAATGCGAAAATTATGTGCTGTTATGATACCATTCGTTAATTTTCTCACCTCACTGCATAAGTAGTAAAGTGAAAGTATTGTAATTATGCCGCGGAAATCGGCGATTTTTCGAAATAAAAAACTTTTATTGTTTGGTCCTGGTAACGAGAAAGTGGTTAAATCTTCCAACGCGTATTAAATTACTTTCTCTAGCACGTTGTGTAGTCATAATCTGTGTTTTGTGGGTCCTTGATACCGAAAAATTTATTAACAGCAAATCGTCTGTCTGCAAATGATCTTGGCTGTGCGGGTGACGCCGCGTCGAAAGCTTTAGAGCCAATGTTTCGCCCACCTTGTCGTGGTCGTCCTCAGGACTGGCGTGAGAGATTCGCAGGCTGCAGCCCTGAGGCTACAGCCATTACACAATCGTTTTAGCTTGTAGCATTAAGTGACGAAATAAAAGTTCAGGCAGGCCAAATGTGCTTGATAGGTGAAAGGAATACGTCATGCTCACCACGTTTCTGTTATCATAGTTGTGGATAATAAATAAAAAAGGCTCACACTTGAGAACACCACTAGCAGGCAAAAGTTGGAATAATCCCACTCTAAAATACTAAATGCACTCATACAGAAATTTGTTGTTGAAGGCAGATATTGACATATGGTATACTAAAATTATTCGAAATTGTGAGAAGTTTTCGTGTAATGTTTCGTGAAATATAGGCCATGTTTAAACTTATTTTCTGAAAAATGTCTCCAATTTTTTTTCTTTCATTTTTTCTTCTTGTATGTAGGACGGTAAACAAGTTGGTGATGCTCCCATTTTCGGCAAGTTCTGTATTTTCCAAAATTGCAGATACTGGACATTGCAAAAGGACAGTATTTGTGATAGAGGTTTTTTCTTTAATAAAATCTCTTCTAAAATATTCGATCTTTCCGTTAGGTAAATAATCCTTTTAAGACATGAGAGGTTTTTTTGCTTAATTTCTTTCTGAAGTTAATGCAATTGATAATATTTTCTCGAAAACTGCTCCGAATGTTTTCTTGGCATCTTTTCCACGGTTGAAACAAAGAACGCTCAAAAATGATGCAGGTCTCATTTTTGTTGAACTCACTTAAATTTATAAAATACTTATATGTTGACTGTGTAAATTAATTAGGGTCAAATGCCAGGTGTATAAATGCACATAACGCCTTTACATGCAATTTCCCACCGTATGTTCATTGACAAAAAGAGATTATCGACTCTTCTACATGCTTTAGAAGTTCGTAACATTTATTCCGAGACTTCTTGTAAAGCTGTGGCTAAATCGAACACAGTTCTTGAATTATAATTCATTATTTCATTCATAATTGAAACACTTTCACTGCCTTTCTGCATTGATCGGTCATTTCCGTAGTTTCCATTGCCTGGCAGAATGCCGAAGTTGTACTACTAACAACGGTCCAGGGACCGAGTTCGGTCCTTCCATCATCATCGAATTCTGAGTTCTCATTCCAATCCTTAGGACTGAAGGATGTACTGATTCCTCCTCATAAAGCAGATCTGATTCCTCCTCATATAGATCTGATCCCTCCTCATAGGATACATTGGGTCTGTCAACAAGTGTCGGAGATCCGGATTGAAGCGAGCAGCTTCGAGTCCCTTGAACTTTTCACCGAGTTCGTGGTGATATAACCGAAGTAATAAAAACATAGCTTTGGTATAATCTATGAATATGTATAATAATGTATTATAATCGATATTATATGTAATCGAATCACTTGCTGGAAGTAGCAGATTATACAACTGTTAATTAAAATATTGATATTATTTATAAATGTTAAGAATATAAGAATGTTTATAATTTCCTTTGCTGCATATGTAATCCAAGAAATGTACATAATACATTTCACACCTTATATATATTATTTTAGTTTAAAAGTTTAGTTGGAAAGAATCCTGTGATACCAAGCAATGAGATCGCCAACTCTACGCAAGGAGATATTTGGTTTTATACATTACTCTCTAAGGTATTCATAAATTCACGTAACGTAACCATCAGATCAATATGACATGTGAATTTGCATTCATACAAGAAAGATATATCTCTGACCCGCCAATTCTGTACCCCTGAGAATTCATTTCCAATACAGTACGTGTGATGGTATTCTTCTTTTCTAGAGTTCTCCAGGCGATGAAACTTTCTTTCTTTTCCTTTATTCTAATTTCAATGTGTTCCTACGGGATTGTTTTGCTTGTAGACACACATGACAGCGACCTCGTAGAGAAAAGAGAGAAATGGTAAGACGTGCTATGAGCACGAGTCGAAAGAGATCTTGCATTACCATCGAAAATTACCATTCTTCTTACCGGTTTTCCATTACCATCGGTAATAGTCCGGAAAATAACGAGTCATTAAATTAGTAATAAATTATGATTAAAGACAAACATATTTTTTCTATATATTTATATTAACACCCTCTAAAGCACTGGTTCTGCAACGTTCATCGTACACCGCTAATTCACTGTAATCAAGTCATTAGACCTACAAACGTAACAATCAAATTGCAGGAGGTACCAAATTATTATTTCTGTGTGTTTCTGTACGAAGGTAGTCGTTTGCTTCTGAATGCTGTAAAAAGTTTCGAATCAATTTTAATGTAATTCAAAAAACAAAATTAATATTACTACGATTGAGAGAAACCACCATCACAAAAGAACCGGCAAATAAACGATGAAACAAATTCCAAAATTATTGCCGTATTGGTATTGATACAAATGCCAAATTTCAAATATATTTACATCTCTATTAAGATGGGATTCCATCCTCGATTATTGAAAACAATTTATTTATTATTAATAGTTCATAATACATAAAACAATAAATTGTTGCATTTCACGTTGATGAGAAACTTCATTTATGGCCAGAAGCAAAGCATGGAACTATTTCAGTATTTGTCCAAAGGATGCAGGAAACTACATCTTAGTTAAATCCCATAGTAAAGAGAAATTTCGTGAATGATTGTGTATTAAACATTGTCTCGGGATAAATGACACAAACTTCCATAGAATGTAGAGAGTCGAAGATAAGCACTTTTGCCAATGAGCATGTGTTGTAAACTTAATACAACGAAGTTACACTTATCACGGGCTTAGAATGAAAAAGTTCTATATGACCTACAAGAAATATTGCAGGAAAGGATTCTGAAGGTTTGGTGGTACCTATTTTTTCAACGAATTATTTTTTAAACATTTATTTTATTTATTTTTATTTTCTTATTTATTTATTTTTATTTACTTTATTTGGTCCAGGGGGTTTCCCCAACTGCAGGACCATTTGTAAACGAGTACGCGTTTATAATCAACTGCTGTTTACATAATTCTAAATATGCCTAACTAGGAAAGTAATCGAATCGACAAACAGAAATTCTATCATCAAAAATGCGCACAAAATCATTTATAAATTTGATGACATTGCCCGTGTTAGGTTGGTGCAGGGTATCAATCATTGGAGTGCCACTGACCGGGAGGTCCTAGGATTTGAGTCTGGACGGCGCGGTGGCAGAATTTTCGACACTAATTAGATAGCTAGGACGAATTCAGTCACTGTCTGAAGGAGAATTCTAGCCACCATCTGCTCTTCTCTGTTCCATGGTTACTCCAAAAAACACCTGGCGAATGACGGAGTAGTATCATAACAAACCGGCCACTGACCGCGCGCGATCTATCCTTCTTTCTTGTCCTATCTTCGCCCCTTACTTATAGACACGCACATGCCACCCCACATGTAGGGAGACAAGTCGGAAGTTCAGGGTTACTCGCTGCTGGGGCGGTGCCCCACTGGTGGCAGATACCGGATTTAGGAAAACCCCGCGAGCCGACGTGAAGGTCGGTGCAAGAACTCGTTATCAAGCAGAGGAAGATCACCAACACCTCGCGCGATAAAAGTATAAATAAGTATAGATAAGTATAAACTTACGAGACTAATTACATTATACTTACGAGACTCATGATCTTAGCAGTTGACGCGCCTGAAACTAATCAATCAACGGATCGGAACATATCTTTGCCGGAACATTTCCTTTATTTTCACAAATGTATTTCTGTTTCTATCTGTTTCGTCCCCCTTCCACCTCCGATTATTTCTGTTTTTTACTTGATTTCATTGTCTCGTTTTCAAATTATAAGACTATTTTTTACGATAATCTACTCCCTCTCAATTTAACCTTGCCTCCTTCCGTGGTGGAACACTGCATCCACGGGTGACTGAGGTCGCCGGAGCTGTATGCTGTGTGCGTAGGCTCGCTGAGGAGTGGCGCGGGCCACTAGTCAGACATTGCATTGTTAAGGATCTTTCCTGCGATCGAGGGAGTAAAAGTCTATCAGAGCTATGACCAACGTTTAATTAATTACTTGTACATATTGTGCATAAACCTATATATATATATATATATATATATATATATATATATATATATATATATATATATATCTTAAGGTAGGTGTGAATATGTTGTGAAGATGCATGGCAGACATAATGGACCTAGTTGGTACTGTCCCAATCAATCCTAATTGAAAAGTGCCAACAAGCCTTCATCGGGATTTTGGATTAATGATGACCGTTGAGATGACAAGGGAACTTAAAACTAAAAAACTGATATATGAACATCAAGGGTTTGAAGATTTCATCTGAAAAGAAAAGAGAAGAAAATCTTACCTTTGCAATATTACAGACAGCAATGAATTAACTACGAAAATATTACTCACCGAGCTCCAAAACACATCTGGAATTGCAGGTTCACCATTGTTGTACTGATCATACTCAGACTTCTGTGGAAAATTTGTTAATCTGGAAGGACACGTGACACAAAGCCAGGGCTTATGGAAGCAATGTGGCCGATAAAAAGCATGAATCCCAACAAACTCCACTCTCTTTTACTGTTTTCAATATGTAAATATACCAATAATTTCTACTTGCGCGCAAATAGTCTTGTTATGTTCAGTCAGTAATCTCCAAGTGACACGGCTTCATAATTAACGGGTTGAAATACAGTTTCTGTTCAGGCAAGTTCAGTTCGTGTAGATAATATTAACGACATGGATTATTGGAATTTATAGTATTGCATATTCTATTAATATGTATATGAACAGCATCCTGTCCTTATTTTAATAGCGTACTAATATTTGGCGCGCCAGCCACATCCTGGTACTTGCACGTCACTCTGAATTACAAGACAAAATAAAAATGAAGTTACCAAAATGATATTTGCATAATTTTCATAATACTACACAATGATAATTATTTCACGTAATCAAACAGAGAATAGTTTTTTTGTTTTTGTTTTTTATTTTATTGATTTTGTTGGTTGTACATATGTCAGTTTTAGTCTAAACTTTACAAATGTTTGATAGACTTATATGCAAAATTATATTTAAAACTTATTTCTAAGTCTTAAATCTAACATAAGGTTGAGGATGTCCTATTGGGTTCTCTATTCTGGTTCAAATTTGGAAACGGTTTTTAGGGATACGTTGTAGGGATATCTGTTTTTTATTCTGGTATGGTTCGGACTTTTTGCGAGTCTAAAGGTCGCAAGGGAAGGGATTTGAGGTAAATAATGATAAACGTTGGTGGCTAAGTATGTGATATGATGTTCAATGAGTTCTAAGTTGAGTTGTTTATGAAGCTGATGATTGGTGACAAACCACGGTGCATTGGTTATGGTTCTGAGAAATTAATTCTGAACTATTTGTAATTTTTTAGATTGCTTTTTACGGAATTTATCCAGATGGGACATGCATACAGCAGTAACGGTCTTAGAATGGTTTTGTATATTGCAATTGAGGAATGATAAGGCAATGGGCTGTTTCTATAGATTAGAGGTTTTAATTGCAGTAGTTTTATTTTAGCTTGTTTTATTTTTTCGTCTATGTGCTGTTTCCAATTCAGTTTAGTATCTAAGTTTAATCCGAGGTATGTAATAGGTTTTTTGTGGGGTACCAGTTTAGTCTATTGTTATTTATTGTTAGAGGGGTGGGGAAGGTATAGGGTCTTAGTGTAAATATTTTTGCTGCGGTTTTGGATGGATTCAGTTGTATTTTAAGTTTGGCTGCCCGGCTATCGAGTAAGTTGAGGTATAGTTGTGTTCTATTTCTGATGTCAATGATAGAGTTGCCAGAAGAGAATATTGCTGTATCGTCCGCAAATTGGGCTATGTGAATGTTCGTTAATTTGGGAAGCTCTGCAACGTAAGTTGAATAATGTGGGTGAAAGTGGTGAGCATTGGGGGAATCCTGCGTTAATTATACTAGTGTTGGAATGATGATTATTTACGTTGACTTAAAAAGTTCTATTGTTGAGAAAGCTATTGATAATTGATTTTATGTAGTATGGAGTGCCAATTTGTTTCATCTTGTACATTAAGGCTTGGTGCCATGTCCGATCAAACGCTTGAGTGATATATATGAAGGGGCTCTTCAGCTTCGGCATAGATACTTGAGACCGGACTTGTCCTGTAGGCTTCAATTGCCATTCGCAGACCATTAATATGGATTGGGTTTAGTCTCTTTAGTACATAGATTTTTGCTGATTGATAAATAGTTGATCCATAATCTATTTTGGGGAGGATGAGGGTTCTATAAGTGGACAAAATAATATTTTTATCTGCACCCCATGAGGTTGAGGAAATAGATTTGATGACATTCATTCTGAGGAGGCATTCACTTTTTAGTGCATTGATGTGTGGTTGCCAGGTGAGATTGTTATCAAAAATCATGCCAAGAATCTTGATTTCCTTTTCACAATTAATAGCTTGAGAATTTATATTGAGTTTTAGTTGAACGTTGGTGTTCTCGTTCTTCCCAAAGATGATGCATTTTGTCTTCGTTTGAGAGAATTTGAAACCAACTTTGTTGGACCAATCTTGTATTGAGTCAAAGGAGCTATGTAATTGTTGTTGAATAGTTTTAGGGGGATTTTCCACTAACTAATATGGTGATATCATCAGCAAACATATATCTTTTTACTTGTTTCTGAATAAGTTCGGTTATATTGTTTATGGCAATAAGGAACAAGGTAACACTAAGGACGGAGCCTTGGGGTAAACCATTACATAGTTTGAGTTTGTCGGAAAGGATGTTATTCAATTTTACTTCGAGAAATCTTTCACAAAGAAAGTTGGCAATGAAGATTAGAATATGTCCGTCTATTCCATTATCATACACTAGTTGTAGGGTTCTGTCTTTCCACACCATGTCGTAGGCTTTTTCTACATCGAGGCTCATTAGTGCTAGGTCTTCGTTTGTTATGAATGCGTCGCATATGTTGCTGTGGATGTTGATGAGATGGTCAATTGTTGATCTATTTCTTCTGAATCCACTCTGAATCCAGCAGCACACTGTATAGTCTGCTGCTGCACACTGCTAGTATCAGTCATGCTGTGTGTTGGTGTGGTGAGGATGATGTTGTGTCCCTCATTGCATGTGAGGTACCGGAGATGGAGGATGGTGCAGTGAATGGGTTAAGTTGTTCTTGATGTTGCAAGCCCTGAGGATGGAAATAAAAGTTTCCGAAACCTTGGCAAACAACTAGTGTAAAATTTTTTCTGACCAAGCCCCGTTAACCTGCTATTCAAATCTTCATTTATGGTCGTTAAGAACTCTTCATAATCTCATTTACTGTATTTCCGTAATTAGTCCATTAAGTAACATTTTTTCGTTAACTTTTAGATTACTTTTTTATAATCAGCAGCATGATAAACTGTAATGTCGCAGCAATTGAATTTCTTAATGTACTTTAGCTCTCTTTTGAAACTAAAAATTTGGCATATCTGGCGCAATCGTCAAAAAGAAATTTTTCTTTTTGCAATGGTTTTTTTTTTTTGTTAAATCACAAAATTATGTGTATTACTAGTAAATCTTCCTATACATGTTTCAAAAATATTTCTCGTTATTTTTTGTCGGAATATCCTTTCCCAGAGCGTTGATACATTTTCAATTCGAGCAATCGAAAATACCCCCCCCCCCCAAAAAAAACAAGAAAGGATCCACTGTGTCGCAAGCAGCCGATCGATAAAGTGCGACGTAATTTGCTCCGACTGTCGCCGACGCTGCTAGAAAGAGCAGGGAGTGAGCAGCGGTTCCTTTTCGGAGGAGATTGCTGGGCGGTCCTGGTCTAAATACATCACCATCACTTACACGTCCATTTACCCCCACATTAACATAAATACACTAGGTGGCCAAATTATTAGGAACGGTACTCGTATTTGTGTAATTTCTGGTTTACATCGTTTTTCTGAGCAAAGGATTGGGTTTCCATAATATTTGTAGTATTACTGTTATCATTACTCTTGTCTCTAATGAAAGGCAATACTGTATACCTGCTTTATTTAAGAAATAAGTGATGTTACTTCTCATTCAGTTGCAGTTCATTGAAAATTGCTGCTGTAATGAAGACATATATTTTATTTTTTAATTGGTTTTTGCAAGTTTTTCCGTTTCAAAATAATCAAAACGCAAGTATTGTTCTTTTCTGCATTACTTTTACTAAATTAAATGAATGAATTACATTTTAGTTTACAATGTAACGTCACAACTTTCTTTTTTTATTTTTTAGTAGGGTAAGGCTTCAGACAAGTCTCCAAGGAAAATTAGAGGAATAAAAACTATATTAGAGAAATAAAAACTGAATTTCACCAAATTGCAGAGTCACTAAAAAATTAGTATTAATTTTAAATAAAAAGAGTTTTACCTAAATATCTTATTGTTTTTATGTTTATAATAATACACTCCTACGAATAAAAATACCTCTGAAACCAAAAACCAATAACTTCTTTGAAAAATGCAGTTAAACTACAAAACACAAAAATCTGAAACGTGTCTCCAATAATTTGCTGTCAACATCCACCATAGTCAATAATACAACGAAGTGGCTTCCTTTGTAATTAAAATAATAGAAGCCTGTGTTGGATGCTCGAAAAACAGCTCTTCCATCCATTGCTCCTATACTCGATGGATAATTCCAAGTTTCTTCTTTTTTTTCAATTTGTAGGTATTCACTTTCTATCTGTGGGCAATGCAGAATATTTGGTAAATAGTTTATATTATAGTTATTAATAAATACCCTCTCGGGTAAACCATCCTTAATAATTACAGTAAATAATGAATTGGTAAACTGAAAAATACAATATTCATCAATATTTTACCTTTACGTAAAGAGGCATCAATTTACTGTAAATTACTTTCATTTCTTCTGGTACACTTTTGCCAATTGTAGTCTAATAAATTCTGGTGGAATACGGTATTGACTTGAAGCTTTCCCCAGTCACCAAGTATCTTAACGTGACAGATAATCTTTAAATAAAGAGGAAATTATCAATAATTTTAAATTGTGCGATCTGTAGTGTAGGGACACATTTCAACATATTCTACACATACCTGTCCGTTGGATATATCGCCGAGCGCATGTATGTATACTGTTTTTCAATATCCTCCTTAACAAGGTTAAGGAGATATTCCACATTTTCCTCGGACATACGGAGGAAATTTCTAAAATTATCGGGATCTTCCACCCTCAACTCCTCGTAGACTATATTCAAAATACCTTGGCCTTCTCTCGCCTCTGCAGCCAAGCCTTCATCCATTCCGAGCGTTCTCCCCATCTCCATTAAAATCGTCATAGCCACAACCATGCTTGTGGCAGCAACGATGACGGCCTTTCTATTTTTCTTGATTGTTCTTTTCATGATTAATTAAAGCCAATAAAGCTCACACAGCCACAACGCACGCACAGAAATACACAGAGCACTCACACTTTGTCTATTACGAAATACCACCTCTGAAAGTACTTGGACGGCGCAATTCAGTTGTTTCCCGGTAGCATATAAGCAAACTGCACACATATTCGGCACCGGGTTCCCTGATTAGGTAGCGGGCGCGGAGCGCGAAACCGCGCGAAATTCGTATGTTCTCTTTCTACGGAAGTGTTGAAGGTTCGTTTTAAGCGTTGTTTTGTCACTTTGGAAACCGCATATATACTTTTCATTTTATTACTATTTATACACATATGTTTTATTCCGTTTTTCTGTTCATATTTTTTTATTTAGTTTCAGTTAATTTCATTCCTGTTAATACATATATAATTGTTCTCGGACACATTGGTGAATCGAGGATTTTATTCTGTTCATGTTTCAATATTTGTAACGGGCCTTTAAAATACTGTTTAGTTTTAGAGGAAGGAAAATGTGGCAAAAACAAAGGAGGCTGAAGGGGTTGATGAAAACAAAGTTTTCTCATTATTATTTCCAATTTTGGGCAAAATTAAAATAAAATTAACTTAGATTTGCAAATTGAAAATTTTATTCAAATATCTACTGAAATTCATATTTTGTATACATTCTTACATTATTAGAGTATATTGTAATCTTATTGAAGGTAATTTGATTTATTTCAGGAGGGTAAATAGGTTGTAATATCAAGGGTTTTCAAATTTCTCAATAATGTTTTCCAACAACTCGTTTTTAAAATTTTTCAATAGCATCTAAATGAATTTGAACAAATTTACTGACGATATTTTTTATAATGGTTTCAGTACCTGAAATCTTTAAAATCTGCACATGTACATAAAAAGGCAAGTATAAATGATTGATCATGTATTTCATACTATTGAAATTAATGAATTACATTACATTGTGAATACTAGCGAAAACAAATAAAAAACAGCAAAAAAGACGATAATGTAAATATGATACAGAGTGATCAACTATGACACTTGGCCTGACCAAGCCCTAGTTATGATTACGCCAGTTGCACACAGTTCTTTCTGTTGGATTTGTACGACCACTGGCATAATCGTCTTCACAAATATCCTCTAATTCAAGAAGTGTCTGATGTTTGCATGATTCTGCAATACTCATTCCCATTTTAAAATATTGAAGGAATGCTTTTCTTGTAGCCTTATCAGTTGCCAGGATCCACATTTTTTCAGCAGTTCTTACATTATGATTATTTAATTGTTAAAATGATATTTTTGGCAATTTAAAGGGATGAACCTAATAAATATTATAATGCTCACATTGTAATGTGTCAACCTTTTTGGATATACTACTGATTATGAATAAAGTCTATTAAGACAATAAATCATGTTAAATTGTACATATTTCAATAATATTTACATTATTATTATTATTATTATTATTATTATTATTATTATTATTGTTATTATTATTGTTATTATTATTATTGTTATTATTATTATTAATCTAATATCTATTCAGACTTTCGTAATTTTTTCATTAAATGGAAACATATTTCTTTTCAATTGGTGATTGTACGTGGTATTATGACAAGTGACAATTCCTTATGTCTAAGAATATAAAAGAAAATTATATTAATTTATGCTTATGTTTAATTTTAACAGTAAAATTGATAGTATTACAGAGTATAAATGACACTAATTTTAATAGCATTCTCAATTTTTTGATTATATCTTATAAGAAGCCATAGGTGTATTATTAAAATGTGAATAGTTAATTATTAATTGTTTAATTAATACATTTATAAATTTAACATTTGACCCCTTTTTCATTTTTATTGATTCCTACTGAAGTTTGGATATGTTCTTATGATTACCATCTTAATTATTTATATGTATTCCACAATTGCGAAAGTAGGATTTTTGAAGGAAAAAATTGTTTATTGATGTTTTTATTTGTATACGTCAATCTTATATATTTTAAGAGGTTTAGTTTGCTAGGCAGGAGAAATAAATGTTCGTGAACTCAATTTTCTTATACTGGACTGAAAAAAATGCACGAATAGTGTTTGTGGATATATAAATGGTCCGTCGAACTCACTATTTCATTCTTTTATAAGCTCCAAGAGTTAATTGACACGCTGGATGTTTACAGTCCTAAACATTGCGCGTCATTACGTGGGAGAAATTTCTACCAATACAATGGGCCTAAACTTGTACGCACACGCGCTTTGATTCCGAGAATGCTGTGTGCCTAAACTACGTAAATAAGTTTCAGAAAAACTAAATTCAATTCCTCTACGGGACGAGACACACAATGTCAACAATCACAAGTAGCCTCAATTTTTAATTAATTGAACCATTCATGGTTTCTTGGAGAATTGAGGATATCAGTTTTAGAACAATTATTATAACTCGAAATTAATGTTCACGTCATCAGAAATACTACATGTGGCAAAGAGTTTTAAAAATGTATCATGACGTCTGTAAACAAATTTAAAAACAATGAAAACAAATCGAATACCCAACGTACGTTAATAAAGACATATTTCCTTCTTGTGTATGCCGTGTTAAGATTTATTGTTATAGACAATGCAGCTTGACAGCCAGCATTTTTAAAAATTACTATTTTTCTCTCCTACTACTTTTCTGTTTGTAGTATGATGACATAAGGACAATATTTACTATAATAAAATAAAAACGTAAGGTGTATTTCTGTCAACTTACAAACAAACAAATCGTTTTCATGATCTAACATTCCATTTCGTGTGGGTGATCTTCGCGTATTCCTCTACCCAATTGTTAATGTCTTCAATTGAACTTATTGTACTTCTTATGACATTTTCTTCTTCATTATCATTTACAACTTCATAACTGTAATTCGCTTGAAAAAATATAATTTAGTTTCCCAGTTCGCATTTATTCTTATAAAACCAAATTATAAATTTATGTACTTACTGAAAAAATATGTTGGATTGTTAGTTCCCATAATGGAAATGATTAATATCACAGTTTATATCGGAGAAAATCGCAGAGTCGATCGCTTCGTCTACGAACACAGTAGCTGAGTCCTCGTGCACTGACGCTCGCTGTGGCTCTGCAGGGATCCGTGGAAGGAGAACATACTAATTTCGCGCGGTTTCGCGCTTCGCGTCCGCTAGCCAATCAGGGAAGCCCGGTGCCGAATACACTTGCAGTTTCCTCATATGCTTCCCGGTAGACCCCCTAGCAACGGCTTGAGGCGATTCATGCAGAAAACCTACAGTCCAATATTCACGGTGTATTCGCGATTTTTTTTGGCTTTTATACTTCCAGTTTGGTATCTTGATGTTTCTGCACATAAACTGTGTGAGAATCTGCACGAAACCAGTACCGTGTGTACCGGGCTTCAAGCTAGAAAATTATACAAATGTGTAATGATAAATCAAACAAGTCTTAATTAAATTAAAAAGGAAAAAAGCAATTTTTCTTTGCCATTTATTACAAGCAATTCGCAAACGAGTGTGATCCGTTTGAGAATTACATTTTAACCAAATATTTGTTTAATTGCAGCTAAATATAAGTATCCTCAAAAATAGCAATATTGCTAGTTCATGATATGTAAACCATATGTTTTAATACAAAAGAATTAACAAACTTACAAAATTGTAAATTATGACTGAAGACACAGCACAACTCTACCTTACTTTTCCAACCTTTCTAATCAGGATAGAAGGTTTTGTAACTACTTGGTTAGTGTTAAGGAACATTATTAAATAACGAAAGGAAATAAAAAAGAAACTATTTTGCTTATTCACCAAGAAACCCACTTTCGACTCGAAAAAAAATCACTTTTGACAAGAAGCTACTCACCTACAATTGCTAATGACATGTATTTGATTCTAAGAACACCTGTCTGTATTTAATAACTAAATGTAAGAGGATGGTGAATTTGCAATAGCGGCGCTAGCCGAATTCGTTTACTACGCTCCGTGAAGTCACGAAGGTTAAGCGAATTCGAGACTCGCGGGTTCGTGGTTGGGTGACCGGCTAGGAACCCCGGGATCTATCGGCGTCGAGCCCCTGGCCGAAGGGATAAAAGCGACGTGACGAGGCTCAACAAATACAGTAATTACTCTAACAGTAATGATAGTAACTACTTGGTAACGGAGGATTACTCCAACAAAAGCGCTCAACGCCCAACAAGGGTTAACAGACGCGTTGCGTCAACAACAACGTAACAAAATAAAAACATTGTGCTTACAATATTTTCTTTAACACTTGAAGGAAATTTAAAACTTTCTTTTAATTTTCCATTTATTACATTATTCAATTCAGTAAATATTAGTGTTGTGATAATTCTCACACTTAAGACAAAAATATCCAAAACCTATCTCTCGGAGAAAGAAAAACAAGAAGACTATTTTCAGGAAGGATGATAACATTACGAAATGAACATTTTCTTGTAAGTAAGTAGGCATGTGGGATTTCAACGTACTGTAACGAATATTGTGTCACCTGCCAGCACCACCACGAACTACCTGTATGCGCGGATTACGTCATCGGCCAGCAGCCCTTCAACTAACTAGTCCCAGAGGGTTCTGGGCGTATCGTAAAGTCGAGAATACTCTCGACGGCACCCGCCGAGTATAAATACGCGGCGGCCGGCGACCGCGAGTCAGTCCGTGAGTACGCCATCCGCGGACCCGACAATGCGGAAGGCAAACCAACATACCTTTTCTCAGACCAAGCTAAAGCGGAATTCTTTGCTGACATGCTTGAGGAAAGGTTCACAAACAACACTCTACAGTCAGAAGACGAGGAAAGCACAGAGGAAGGCAACACCGCTCACACCATGCACTGTCGAAGAGATCACAAAAACAGTGACAGGTATGCGCAGCCGAAAGGCACCTGGCCCTGACCATATCGGACTTCCAATCCTCAAGGAGGCACTACCGGTCATCAGGTCAAAACTCGCGCAACTTTACAACAGTTGCATTACCCTAAGGTATTTCCCGGAAAGCTGGAAACATACTAGTATTTCCATGCTTCCGAAACCCGGAAAAGACCCGACCCTCGCGGCGAGCCACAGGCCAATCAGCCTACTCCCTATCATGGGAAAAGTTTTTGAAAGGCTAATCCTCGCGCGAATCCAACCACTTGCCATCTCGGAAAACCTCATTCGAGATGAACAATTCGCCTTCCGACCAGGTCACTCCGCCTCACTACAGGCTCTATGCATGGCTCAGCAGATCTCCGCTGATCTCATACTCACAAAGGATGTACCTGTCGTCTACGTAGATATGGTACAAGCCTTTGATAAGGTACCCCACAACAAACTAATCGCGAAACTTAAGCGCTGCCTCCCACAAGATGTTACCGATACGATTACATCTTTCCTCGCAAACCGCAATTTCGTGGTAAAAGTAGGGAAAGCGAGATCCTCAAAACGCGGAATCTTCGCCGGGGTCCCCCAAGGCTCCGTACTCTCCCCGCTACTGTTCTCGCTATATGTCAATGACATACCACATATACCACGAATACGGTTATTCCTCTATGCCGATGACATAGCAATCCTAGCAAGAGGAATAAACCGAGACCACAAACTAAAAACACTACAAAAACAGATGAACCTGACGCTGAAGTGGGCAGAAGAAAACCACTTGACCTTCTCAGCGGAAAAATCTCAGGCAATCTGCTACACTCGCCGTATACACAAGAACGCAAAACGGTTTGCACCACCTAAGCAAATCACCATAGGAACCCAAGCACTTAAATGGGCACCTAAGGCAACATACCTAGGCGTCACTTTCGATCGGAGACTACGCTGGCATTTACACGTCAGGCGTATCCGATCAAAGCTCCAACTAAGGGTGCGCCTACTAAAACCTCTCTTAAGGGATCCTACACTTCCCTTGGACCTTCGGCTGGCACTCTATAAAACGTGCTGCCGCACACTGGTCTAATCGGGCCTAAAACTTGGTCATAATTGCAAATGTCAGTGGATTTGCGTAAAATTTGGTATCAAGGGGTTTCTGAGGTCGCTGAATTAGAATATCATTACGAAATTTCAAAATTCAAAATGGCGCCTTCAAAATGGCGGATCGACTCATTTAAAAACAAAGAAATATGCCTATAAAAATATACATATGGGGCTCTGAAGGTCATTGATTTCAAATGTCATAATGAAATTTCAAAATTCAAAATGGCGGCTTCAAAATGGCTAACTGACTCATAAAAATGAGCCCAATGTGCGTAGAAATATGTATAAAATGGTTCTACTTGTTCAGAAATCTCATCAACCTCATCATTCTCATCATACAATATTCTGAGACTCTCGTCAGAATTGAGACCTTTCCGAAACATATTCCAACAACTCACTCAAAAGAAAGAAACTAAAATTGATTAGAAAATGATTCGCATTCGAATAAAGATTTCAGCTAGGACGACCGCACTCTTGAAACACAGAACAGCAACTGAGATGTTACTCCCAACATCCGACGTCTGATACATGACACATTCTGAAACAGGATGTGTTCTTGGCGATGAGTTCCACGAATTAAAAAGTCGTTGACACTACCTGGAATTATTGCAAGAGGCAAGGAGTAATACCGAATCTAAGCTGTGTTATCAAGCCACAAATGATAGCGAGTGTATAAAAGTCACCCACAGGCTCATTCGGTTAATCTATTGAGTTTTGTAGTCCAAAAATATTGGGAATAATAATAATAATAATAATAATAATAATAATAATAATAATGCAGTTATTACTGGCGATGCTCAATTATTAGTGAAAAATCACTAGTGGTTCCACAGCATCGCACAGATTTTCTCGTACTAGTTAAATTGATCGTCTCTTATTTGTCGAACTGTGTGTGTGTGTATATATATATATATATATATATATATATATATATATATATATATATATATATATATATATATATATATTCAAACAAATGTCACCCATCTGTTGGGAACCCAGTATCTATGTATACTGATCTAATTTCGTCGGCACTTATTGAATAAACAATATTTTATTTAATATTTAATTATGAATAATTGAATCAAAAATTAGTCAACAATACTTTGAGGTGACCACATTGAATCACTTTTACACCTTTACAACACGGCACTTTACGGCACTTATTGAATAAACAATATTTTATTTAATATTTAATTATGAATAATTGAATCAAAAATTAGTCAACAATACTTTGAGGTGACCACACAATCACTTTTACACCTTAGGTACCCATAGTTTTGTTTGTTGCGTCAAGAAAAGAAGAATCCTTAAAATACACTAAAAACCTGAAAGTGCTCGGTGGCTTTGGTTATTATTGTTTAATCCCTCCAAAAAATTATATTATTAATTTTACTACTAAAAGTAATTATCTGAGGGAGAAGTAAACAAATTATTCCGAGAAATCAATTCCCTGTGGCATCGAAGAAACCATCGGGGGCGATCTAGTGTTATATCTTACTACGAAGCATTGTAGTATAGTCGCTTTAAAACAAAAAGATGCAGATATGTGCAGCTAAATTTGTGTTATTCTGATTAAGGACATTCTACTTGATAAATAAAAATAATAATTGAGGCAGGACTACGCAGGACAAAAAATATAATCTACAATATATACGACTAACTTTGTTACGCTACATGGTTTAGAATTCAACCGCATAATATATAAAAATATTATACACTTTTTCTTAAAAATATACTTAACTTATAGCCATAAGTGTCTTATATTTGGAAATACAAATAGAATCCTTAAAAAAAATTTTAAACCCTTTTTTAAATTTCACGAATATCGTTGGCAAGAATCAACGAATTCGAGCCATTCGAGCAACGGCAACTTTACGACACCGTGTGGAAGACAAAAATGATTGAAATAAATTTCTGAAGCTGAAGTAGTATGCTCCAATGTCTTCCGAACGAAATTTGATAAGTCAGAATTCCAAACGCGCACTTTGAATTTTGCAATTATGGCCAGGTTTTTGCCGCGATTAAACCAGTGTGTGCCGGCCTGTGGCCACATACGCCGCGGCGACGTGGTGGACCACAGGAAAGAAGTACAAGGACACACTTGAGCGAATTCAGAACAGAGTTCTACGGCTCATAGCACGCCCTCCGTTTCGGAAAAGACTGAAAGTACTGAGGAAGGAACTCGATATCGAATCCTTCACTCAATGCTTGAGACGGCTATCATTCAATGAAGCTTATCAAGCCTTTCAATCAAACGAAGCACCGGCTACACTCAAACAATTTCACAAACATGTCCTCACCATAGGAAAAAGACGACAAGCTCTACCCTCGGATATACTGAGGGCTTAGAGCGAGCAAACTCAAAATTTGACAAAGTCACTGAAGTGACTTAGCAAAATCGCCAAAACTGGCATTTGACTAAGGTCCGTCGCGTACCTACATCACTAACTCACACTTAGCAGTAAAACGCAAACGCGTGTGCACTGCAAAACCCGATACACAGGTATCGAAACCAAAACACTGACCTTCGGCTACGCCGAAAAAAAAAACGCGAGTTAGTCTTATGTCTAAAGTGGAAGCAGAGCTTTGAAGTGTGTGCATCGTGGTGAATAATGAATGAATGGCATAATATTCTGGAGAAATACATCTTATAGCTCCCAGACTTTTAGATTACAAAAACGAAGTGTACGAATAATAAACAAATCCCACCCACGTGATTCATGTAAGCCTCTCTTCATTAATCTAGTAATTTTACCATTACCTTGTCTGTTTATTTACGAATCAGTGGTTTTTGTCAAAAATGACTTGCTTAAGGGCGGGAATATATTTTCAGAAAATGTCGATGTCTATTACTATAACACTCGACGTAGAAATGATATTCATCAGGTGACAGTATCAACAGCTCATTACAAACAATTCACATACAATACATGTACATTATTTTACAACACTTTGCCAAATGACATTAAACGATTAAATTCGATAGAAAAGTTTAAATCCCAAGTGAAATCGTTTCTGCTGCATAACTATTTCTATACTATTAGAGACTATACTAAGCATCACAAGAACAGTAACATTAATTTTAACAATGATACATAATGCATTATTTACCATTTGGACTGTATAAATGTGTATAAACAACCTGTAACAACTATTGTACTACAGCCTCCGGGTCAATGACCCCCATCTCGATCAGGTTTTTTCGTCCAGTTTCCCTGATCCATTGATCAAATGCTGAGGTGGCCCGTTGTTTGGCTTCTGGACATAAATGTAACTTCATTTTCTGTACACGTCTTCTAGAATTCAGTGAGAAATACAATTATTCAAATTATCGTTTCCATGTTGTCGCGGCAGGAAGTATTATTCCGAAGGACAACATGGATAAGAGCCAAAATGTATTGCTTATTTATCCTTGAAAATAGATTTTATTACATGAAAGATTTTCTTTTTTCTTTTCTTTTTTTCTTTTCTTTTCTCTTTTTTTCTGATTTCAAAATTTAAGCTTTTTTTAAATTTGAGTTTTAATTTAAGTAGTATATGACTTAGTGTAGGGATCACAGAATTTTGAAATTGTGCACACAATTTACTTTTTTCCATAGCACGCCATATGCAGTTTTAACTGTTTTGTTGACGTTAAATAGATAAATAAATAAATAAATAAATAAATAAATAAATAAATAAATAAATAAATAAATAAATAAATAAATAAATAAATAAATAAATAAATAAATAAACAAATAAACAAATAAACAAATAAACAAATAAATAAATAAACAAATAAACAAATAAACAAATAAACAAATAAACAAACAAACAAACAAATAAACAAATAAATAAATAAATAAATAAATAAATAAATAAATAAATAAATAAATAAATAAATAAATAAATAAATAAATAAATAAATAAATAAATAAATAAATAAATAAATAAATAAATAAATAAATAGCAGTGCAGTGATTGTGCTCAGTGACATGAATCGTGGCCAGCGCCGTGAACTGTGGTTAGTGCAGTGGACTGTGGCTAGTGCATCAAACAGTGGTCAGTGCTTAGGACTGTACGACAGTGTAAGAGAAGTGTAGTGTAAATACATAATCAAGAAAAGTGTAGTGTAAATAAATAATCAAGAGAAGTGTAGTGTAAATAAATAATCAAGTGTTTTCAGTGATTGTGTTAAGAAACAAAATTAACGTTTTTGTTAAAGTAATACAAGAGTTTTAATTCACCACCTAGAATCGTAACAGTACGTTCTGGCTTAAAGGTGTTTATTTTCATTCATGATGCACCCTCTTGTTACTTACTTAGACCTTCCTTTTAGGAATTCATCAAACTTAATGCACTCGTAATGTGTTATTTGACTCAGCATATTCCGCTGGGGTGGGGTTAATAAATACCTCGCTACAAAAATAAGGTCGACATTGCAACATCTTTGAACAACTGGAACAGCACGTACTTTCTCACATTAATAATGGTTATGTAATTCTATTTATTCCACAATTTGTCTCCGAATTAAGACATTTCAGTCATCATTTTTGTAAAACTCATTTGAAACCGTAGAATATTTGGTGCGAAAATTAAATAGTTTCAAGAAATAGATTTTGTATTCAGAACTTTAAATGAAAATGTATTTCTGGCATTGAATTATTTGTATTAGGTATGCAGTGTATTCACGAACATTTCCGATTAGTTTTTAGCTTTACAATATTCTGCATAAGCAGTATTCGAGAAAGTAAAATAATTAAAAGTTAATAAATAATACGACACTGATAGCGTTGGCAAACAAATCCATATATCGAAAAATATATAACAGTAATCATTAAATACTATATTATTGTAATATTCTCCAAATATATAAAAGTATTAGTTTATATTAACGGAACGAAAGGCAGACGTCATTATCGTCTTCTGTTACCAGTGCGGCATTACAACCTGGGATTACAACTAGCAAAAATGACCGGTAATTCGTATGGGACACATATTTTGCCACTTATCATTGCTGATACCGCTAGCAATAAAATGAAAATGGTAAGAAAAATATAACAATTAAATATATTTTTATATTCATCAAAATTACTCTTCATTCCCACATCAATAAAACTCTTCATTCCCTCATCTAAATAAGCAAGGCGAAACTATCTATTCTTTTTCCCATTTAACACAATTAAAGAATGCAATTTAAAAACATCGAACAAATGCAGAAGTCATAATGTTAAATGCACTAACATGAGTTTATCGCTTAAATATTGAACTCTTCTTTTATGCAATAGGGTCTTCTCATGGGAATGAGCTTATTTTGATATCAGTTTTGAATTGTTTATATGATGCTGTTTCACAAATCTTGTGGAAAAATGTAGAGAAATGAGTTGCTCTTGACAATGCGGACATTGTAATGGATGAAATCTGTGATGGCGTTATCATCATGAAAGCAAATTCTTTAGCTGTGATATAGCGGGTATCATTGAGAACAGATGACATTCCTCTCGAAGAACAGACAGTTGCCCAGGTTTTACTATCGACGAAGGAGCTTCTAAAATGGTTACTTATGAAGTAAAATTATAAACAACTCAATAATGTATATTTTTCGTCTTTAAATAATAAAAATTGTAATTTAAATAAATAAAACATAAATATGAAAATATATTATACTTTAAGAATATATAATACTTTGAAAATGAAATAATATAAAAAATAATAATAATATAAAATATGAAATAATATACAAATTCTAACTTACGTTGCATCCAACTGCGTAGCATCTCTATTAATTTCACGTTCACAAAGCGCAGTAAATTGTGAGCGGGCGACTACGTTTGTCGTCATTACACAAAAATTACTCATGTTTTCAAAAAATTGATCATGACCTTATTTAAAAATCTGCTTTAGATAAACATATTTCATTAAGAAAAAATGGTATCTTCATAATTGTAGTTGTAGGAAGACGCCAAAGAATTTGAATTTTTTCAATTGTCGGAAAATCAGGATTTTCAACCAACATGAGACTTGCACCATTTTCGTAAACGTCCTTCAGACTATTCAATACCAAAATTTAATCAAACACGATGAAGCTGCTTTTGAGAAAAAATTGATTAATCAAAATTTCAAATTGTCTACATTTCACGCAAAATACTAAAAAATTTGAAAAACTGTACATGATATTATCTATCTTAAGAAACAGATTTTATTAAGGTAAAAAAATCTCTATCGTTATAATTGTAGCAGTAGGAAGACGCCGAAAAAAATTTGAATTTTTGCAATTTTCGAAAAATCAGGGTTTTCAACAAAAATTAAACCTGCGCAATTCTATTAAACGTACTTCACACTAACAAAAAATTTTAATCGAAAACGAAGTCATTTTTTTAATTTTGAAAATGTCCGAGGAGCTTCTTGTAAAGTACTCTCCAGAATTAAAATATCGGTTTCCAATTCCGCGACATCAGTCAGATTGATTAGGAAATATCAATTCTGGAGAAAATCGACTGAACTATTTAGCCGCTAAGTTTGTTCACAGACAGACGGACGGACGGACGGACGGACGGACGGACGGACGGACGGACGGACGAACGAATAGACGTTTCGCCGTCAATCGAGGTTTCAAGGACTCATAAACATGTATTTTCGCTTCACCACGTCAGAGGATTTTTTCCTAAATTTATATTGAAGAGAAATTTTGCATAGAGTTCTGAGATTTTTTCTTGTAGCCTCAGACTTTTTCAGCCTTCTGCCAATCCTTCGTAACTACACCATTTGCCGATACTATGACAGATACAACAGTACTCCACTCTGTGACAGTAGTCCACTCTCTGTAATGTGTACACATCCTTCGACTCAGCAGCTAGTGGCTGGTATTTTCGTTTTTCAGCAACAGTTGACAGTAGGTTTTCTGTAGGACATCCATAACAATAGCTGTTCTCGCTATGATATCAAATAAAACCAAGTCTGGTCTGATTGCTTCAACGGTCGTATCGGTTATAATTGTGCTGATCCACAGTATTTGTGATAGATTATTACTGATAATTTGCTCAGGCTTTCACTTATAATACGGCTGCTCTTGTTCTAATTGATATCTCTTTGCATGTGCCTGATGAATTACTTTGGCTACATTATTATGTCGCTGAAAGTATTTACCTTGTGCCAAAGATGGACATCTATTGCCTATATGTTGGATAGATTCATTGGTAGTTTTACATATTCGGCATTTGCTATCAATCTTTTGGCCATAACATATTTTGATAGGCTCTGGTTTTAATAACTTGGTCTTGTGCGGAGAACAGGGATCCCTCTGTTTCACCATACAGACCGGCCGTTTGCAGCCATTCTGTAAACCATTTCAGGTCAACATCCTCAGAACTCAACTTTGCTATAAACCTGCCATGCAGTTCTTTCTTCTTCCAAGCATTCATTCGGTCTTGAGCTGTCAAATATAGGAAATATCTGTTCTCTTGGGGTAGAGTTAATTCCCTGATGTTTTCATCCTGAGAGCTAATTGCTTTATGAATGGAGTATCAACTGACAGAAAATAGTGATGTAATTTCTTTTCCTGCTGACGAGATAGTGCTTCCAAATTCAATATTCCTCTGCCTGCATTATTTCGAGACAGATATAATATCTGAATTGAACTGTCAGAATGATAGTGTCGATGTTTGGTAAGCACCGTTCTCAATTTTCTATCGAAAGCTTGTAATGAGGTATCCGTCCATTTATCACTCCGAAGGTATCAGTTGCTACAGGAATAACCCGTGTGTTAATTGCAGACATTTTATTTTTTGCGCTGATACTCATCACACAAATTTTATTTACTCTGGATAGTACTTTCCTTTGAATCTTATTTCTGATATTCGTGTCAGATATTTCCAACAACTGCACCCTTCCCAGATATTCACACGAGTCTTCATTGCCTAGGGATTGTATGATGGCGTCACCTAAGAGTTGTAATTCGCTGTTCTCATGTTGAACTCTACCACGTTTGACATATAATATCGCACATTTATTGAAGCCAAATTCCATGCAGATATCTTTCCTGAATTGTAGCACCAGGGAAAGTTCACTCCGCAATTGGTCTTTATTACTTGCATAGAGTTTGAGGTCATCCATGTAAAACTGATGTGATATGTGAACATCTGGATTTATTTTTCTGCAGTACCCATATCCAGAATCTCTAATCATTCTGCTTAGCGGGATAAGGGAGATGTAGAACCACAGGGGACTGAAACTGTCACGCTGAAACATACCTCGCCGGATCTCAATTTCACTGATCAGACACGAGTAACTGCCCTGTTTAACGTGTATAGAAGTCTTCCATTTGGACATACACTTAGGGAGAAAATTCAATAAATCGGGGCTAATTTTATAAATATCTAGGATACGCAGATGCCAATAGTGAGGCACAGAGTCAAATGCCTTTTTATAGTCCAGTCATCCCACAGATATATCATGTAGGCGTTTGCGGACTTGTTGTGTACCCACACTATCTATAATCAATAATTCTTTGCAACACATAGTTCCTTTTCGACAGCCAATTTTCTCAGGAGGTAATAGATTTTGATTTATTAGATGATCCTTAATTTTATAAGATATAACAGCAATTAACATTTTCTATAATGTAGATAGACTTGTGATTGGCTGATAATTTTGTGGTTGAAGACTGTCACCTGGTTTAGCACATATAAACGTACTACCTGTTAATAGATATTTAGGGATGTGGCTGTATCTTGCAAAGCAGCGTTAAACGATCTAGCCAGGTGTAGATGGAAAGCAGTAAAGTATTTCCACTAATTATGAATGCCATCTGGTCCAGGTGACTTCCAGTTCTGCGTCTTTTTTTATTATGTTTATGATTATGATTATTATTACTATTACTACTATTATTATTATAATTGTTAAAATCAATTACATATTGTAAGTATTTTAATTATATTTGTATTACGATTTCCAGTATGTATAATTGTTCTAGTTAAATCACCGTTGGCTTTCGCCGTATCCACGAACTGCGTTAACGTCTATTCAGTGAAATTTTAATTGGTTTTATTTGAAATTCCTTTAAATTTTCTATCAAAATTATAATTTTAAAGGCAAATTAATTAATTGTAGTTTTTTAGTTACTTCATTTCTCACTTCCATTGTTTCTTTGAAGAAGCACCCGAAAACTCCGATTTGGAGGGAAGAGATCAAGCCTGTTGGCCAGCTAAAGGGTGGACAAGGAAGCAAGTATGATTAGAAAACTGTTTTAATATCGTATAGATCTGACAAAAGCGAATCCGAATACATCAAAACAACATTTTCGGCAAAAGAAAGAAAAGTATAATCTTGTCATCCAAACTTAGCCGTGTGACATTTGCCCGTGATTAGTAGGCAACTCATTATGCACTAGTGTTCGCAGGTACACACGATGACGATAAGATATTCCGTAAATCCTCCAAAGACCTGCGCAAGACGAGCAGCCTACAACCAGTGGCGAATACCACTTGTGTATGTTCATTGAGATTTCTCAACTCATGTTTTTGTGATCAGAGTGATCATCTTCAACCCCTTCATTCCCTAAAAAGTTGTTTACATTTAGTCTCGCTCACTTTATGAATCACGGTAGGTTCTTCGAAGGTAACCTACACTAATTCAGTAATTTAGAACATCTATACACCCCTTAAACCTGTTAAATCTCTTTGTCGGAAATGGGTGGAATTTTTTTTGCCTTCCACAAACTATATCCCTTTGTATAAAGCTTAAATACTCTTGAAAACTCAAAAGTGTAAAGGTTTAGGAAAACTAATTATCAGTCTGATATTATTATTATTATTATTATTATTATTATTATTATTATTATTAGCAAAAAATTATTATATTTTACAAAGAAATTGACGATATAATAGTAATTTACTTTTCTTCATAAATACTCATCTTCAATTAATGATAAGTTTATTAACAGTGTGAGAAAAAGTGTTTGATAACGAGTATGAAATTAAAAATTCTTTGATCGGAAAGTAAATTCCCTCAATATTTGCGCCGATAAATTGTGAACTAACAACATTTCATTGACCTGTTACTGCATTGAAGCTTGAACAAGGCGAGTAGCTCAATTTAATGTTGAGATCAAAAGATCAGGTTTGGAACGTGAGTGCGAAAGTTGCCCGGTGACAGGTCTCAGTCGCCGAGTGACACCTCAGGGCGACGGGGGCGGAGGCGGAGACGCTGTCACCCGGGGCGGCAGGCGCCCGGCGCCCGGGGGCGGCGACTCGCGCCGTCTCGCCTGCACCCCTCGACGCTGACGTCACCGCAATTAGTGCCGTCACAGCGGCAATTAACCGCCTGCTACTGCGGCTTCCGTCGTCATTCAATTTCGTGACGTCATCACGTCAAAGAAACTTCATTATCGGCGCAGACATGTTTTAATTAGTGCGCGCTGCAGGCGTAGGCGGCCCGCCGCCCCCGCTGCAGCCGTCATCGTCGCACCTGAGCCACGTCTTGCCCTTTCCGCCGCTTCCTCCGCCCCCGTTGTGACGCCCTCCCCCTCTCCGCCGCCGTCGTCCTCGACAGCGACGCTTCTGTCGTCCCCACTTTCGGCGCCATCGTTCGGGCCGCGTGGCAGCGGCGGTGGCGTCGCGACGCTCGGGTCGCGCGATGGCCTTCTGCGGCGCAGCGGCGTCGGTGACGTGGGAAGGTAGCGTCGGCGGCGTCGGTAGCGCCTTCGGCCGCTGCGGACGCGCACATTTAATTGAGCGCCGTGGATAAGCAGCTCGTGATTACGCGGCGGCAGAGGCGGCACCTTTACTTATTAATTAACAGCTCCAGCGGACGCTGGCCGGCGCCCGCGGCAAAAAGAGAAGGCGGTGGTGTTAGCGGCGGCAGTGAGGGCTGCTTGGAGCTTCGGAGGCTTTGAAGATGGTAGGGATGGAGCAGCGAAGGTAGTGACTGCGACCGTGGTAATGGTTGAGAATGAAAAGGTGGGAAATATAGCAGCGGAGTCCGTGTGCGGTGGTCAGAGTGGCAGTGGAATCAGAGTCTCCTGGCGCGGGGGCGACCGAGGTGGAGACTGCAGGAAGGACGGCGGTGCGGTGAGGATGGCGATGGTGGAACAGGGGGCAAGGACGGTGAATGGGGTGGGGCCGGGGGCGGGGCGGTCCAGGATTCCCCGTAGCCCACGTCCAGTGCGCCTCCGAATTGCTTCCCGGCGGCTCCGGAGGCGCAATCGTGGGACGCAAGGGGTCGGCGGGGGCGGGGAAGGCGGCGGCGGCGGCGCGGCAGGGGCGCGGGTGGAGGCGGGGGCGCGGCAGGCCCAGGACGCGGGGGTGGAAGCGGCGCGGTGCGGGGCCCGGAAACGTAGTTAATTAAACAAACGGGAGCCGGAGAGCGAGAGGAGCGGTGGCGGCGGTGGGGGTGGAGGCGACGGAGGAGGCGGCGGCGGCGGCCTGGGGCGCCAAGAAGAGACAGAACCCCGAGTAGCTGAAAACGAGAAACCAAGAGGTTAAAATTAAAACAGAAAAAGTTTTGTACGGAGAAAAAATATTAGACGCAATGAGAAAACTCTTCCTACCGAGCTTCTCTCCCTCGCTCTCCTCATCCTCCACCCCGATCCGTATCCTTCTCGAACGAAATTCATGCCTCCCACCGCCGTCGCCGACTGACGCTCCTCTTCTGTCCTCGTCCCCACCCCCTCATCGTCCCCGTCCCCCTCCCCATCTTCGCCCCGCGCCCCGCTTCTCTCGGCTAAATATTAACGCTCCAGACATTTTTCGTAGGGATTGCTAATGAATTTAGCTGCTTCTGCTAGATTACTATATACTGCTGGCACGGCGCCGCCGACGCCGCTCTCTACCTAGCCCGCGCTTCAAATTAGTCTCCCCTCTCCCGACACCCGCTGCCGCCGCCGCTGCCACCGCCGCCGCCTCCCCCCTCCTCTCACGGGATTCAACTTTGCGTCGTCGACAATTTGAAACTTATTTTAACATTCATATACACGGAGCACCACCGTGGAGTATAATCTGCATATCTTGTTGCTAATTTAAATTAACATTATGGCATTTTCGTTGCGCATTATATCCGAGCCCTAGCGTTTAATACATTAACCAGAAGCCGCGCCCTAGGCAGGATCAGCGAAGGCGCGAACGCGCGTCACGTGCCCTGTTCCCCTCGCACTCTCAAAATAGACACACTCGCCTCCGAATTTAAATGACACTCTGTTGGCGAAAGCGAAAGTCGTAAAGACGACAAATAAAGAACTTATCTCCACTTATTATTCATTGCGAGCATTCTACGCTTGTCCATGTTGCATCGTATACTGTTTGCGATGTTCAAGCTTAACTTTAATCTATTTGGATTATAGTCATTGTATCTTACCATATTTTGAAAAACTCTAATTTTATTTTTGTGTGAAACTTCAGCGTCAATTGCAGCAAGTACGGGTTCTAGGCTATGCTTCTGAAATGCAGAAACCACATGCGCGCTTCACCGGTTGCCTGTCTCAGGTTCTTCACTCTACACAAGAAGGCGTGTTAGCGCAAAAAAGGCGGCGTACATTGATTTTGAAAGTGACTGGGCGTTTGATTTTTAATGTGAGGCACTTCGAGGCGATGTGCAAAGTTGCATAGTCGTAAAGCATTTAATGATTTAAAATAGCGGTAGTCAACATCACTGAAAAACGTTTCACAAAAAAGACTACGATATAGTTGCCAGAGAATTTGATTGATTGATTGATTATTTTCTGCTTCCGGGTGCGTCTACTGTTATGATATTTTGTCCCGTTGGTGTAGTTCCTGCTACGTCTAGGGAGATTGCGATGTTCCTCTCCCGCTAAAATGTCAGATCCCGCAGAGACCCACGAGCTGGCTTGTCGGGTTCCCTCTCCACATACATTCGCCAGCGGGGCGCCATCCCAGACGGGACAAGCTCTAATCACCCAACAGGTCATACTATGGACTACCATTTGTGATAGTGTAGTGTATGTAACGGTGTGTATGCGTGTGAGGGGGGAAGGGGGAAGGAAAAGAGGAAGAAAAGATCGCGCGCGATTCGTACTCAGTTTGTTACAAGTCCTGCTACAGTATTCGCATGGAATTGATCAAAGAAACCTCTAAAAATAACCGATAAGAGCAGTCGATCACTAGAATTATCCTCCAGACGGGGACTGAAGTCAATCTAGCTATCTGATAGGTGTCGAATATCCGACGGAGTCGGAACTCAAACCCTAGGACCATCCTGTCAAAGACGCACGTGACATTGTTGCCCTGAGCCATCTCAGCTAGTATACGAAAAAAGATAAATATTACTAAATATATTTCTCTTATTCCCATAAATGTCCAACAAATTACCCTCTTACTCCCACAACCGAGGAGAGATCAGTAAAATCTCACCCATTCCCTTATTTTGTTCTCTAAATATCACCAGTTCCCACCTGCTGAAAAGTGATCGGAGCTAACCGGCAGTGTGCAACCGCACACAATGTACCAGGCGAGCTCCTTTGTCTGACATCCTTGTTACAAACCATCTATAAGTACAGGAGCATGTAACCCATCAATAAATAAACAAGTGAATTTCAGTCAGGGAAAGTGCACACAAAATTAATCGTAAGTGAGAAATACAGTGCGCCAGAAAAGTCTCTCCGCACTGAATCGAATCAGGGCCTCCTATTAAAAATTTCACTTATGTTGGTAGCAACCAGAACACTGGAAAACACGTAAAGGGAACAATACTTCCAGCATGTATTATGATTATGGTGAATTCGCAACTTACTCTTTCAAGCTCCAGCTCGAACTACCAACATCATTTCTGTTGCAGACACTTTCACCGGTTCCAGAGAGACTTTCGTGGTGCGCTATACAATAAGTACATGTTCTATGTATTTAACCCCAAAAAACTGTGTGGAACGTCACTTGGTGATGGAAGATGTGTATATATCTTGATCGGAAATCGCCAAACCGTCGATCGGTACTATAGGTCTATCGTCAACAAATTCGGTAGATCAGTCTCGCCCAAGATGGTTAAAGTGGAGTTGCTTCTCCGAGCACAAACACGACTCACGAAAACGACTGCTTGCATATTCCCGAGCAACTGTCCCGTGTCATAGTTGTACGTCTCATAGTTGCTTATGTGAAAATGTGATTACGTCCATTATGTTATTCGTGTGAAGTGAAGTCGAAGGCTTCCGCGGCCAGAGGAAAACTACGCAAAGATGATCGAAACGTCGGCAACACAGCCTTCGACGCGGCGTCACCCGGACAGCCAAGATCATTTGCATGTTATTCGTGTGTTTATCCATGCTATATTTTGATCCAGGTTGATCTAAAAGTAAAAGGAGTGTTAAATTTTAAGTATCTCTACGAGGTTTATTTTTTCAGTATGAAATTTATATTAGAAAAGTACAGAAACACATCGACGGATGAGAATTTTGAAAATTATATTTGAATGACCGTCACTATCCTATCCTAACATTTAACAACCTGATAACGACACATCTCATTAAAATTAATAAATCGG
The DNA here is from genome assembly GCA_011170035.1 of Teleogryllus occipitalis. Lineage (NCBI taxonomy): Eukaryota > Metazoa > Arthropoda > Insecta > Orthoptera > Gryllidae > Teleogryllus > Teleogryllus occipitalis. The sequence goes on from BLKR01003826.1 coordinate 78,402, forward strand.
ATGAAAAATCTGTTCGTATATTTCTAAATGATTAGCACTTTAATTTTTCGTATGTACTTACGTTATTTTTCTCATTCAAAACAGTTTTATTCAAATTAATTTCATACTTACTAGAAATGTATGTTTAGGAGCAAATAAAAGATTTGAAAAAAGTTCTCTATTCAGTCCTGATTTCTTTTGGTAGATCAAAGTAGAATTTAAAAACGATACGGTTGCTCAGAAACTTTGTTTGGCGACCGCTATCTAGATGACAATAATTAACATGTACTTTTCTAAATATGAAATATATTTGAAACAAATTCTCAGTCATGTACCTTTCGTCAAAGTCACAAGGAAATCTTAGTTTTAAATATAAAATTTTGTGTGTATTATATAATCGATATGCACACTTAGGCTCCAAGAAATAATGTAAGCAATTAAAATACACATTTTTAAATAAGAACTTTTCCGTAAGAGTGTTTCGGCAAGATGATGTAAATAATCGTTAACTATTCCTTCTGATTCGGGAGAAAAAATAGTGAGTGAGAAATAAAGCATTTACACGTATTTACGTTTTCAATAATTAATATAGTTAATGTATTAATATGGCATTATATTTGGAACTACTTTTCAAATCTATTTGATCTTATATTTTAATTTAATGATTTATTCAGAATAAAAGTAAAAATCATTGAACAATATTTCTAGTAATATTGTAATTTTGTTATATTATCAAATTTGTTTCTTATATTACACACAAACTCATGTAAGCATTTGGTATTCTTCACAGTAACGAAGATATCATATCCCCATATCGATCAGAATATTTTTGCACGTCGCATCGCCTAAAATACTCTCCGGAGAAATAAAATAAATACGAATAATCCGCACAAATAGTGAAAATTCCCTTAATCTACGTTGACGAGGCATGGATAAGTATGACAGTTGCAATGTGAATTGCTGGCTTAATTTTTGACAGTGATGTGAGCCGAGAAGGATTACGAGCCTTCCAATATACGAGGGGGAAATCATAACATTGGCTACACAATGTCGTACGTGCGCGATGTTTATTCATAAATCTCAAAGGTTCCATCTCGGAGACGAAAGCGAAATTCTTGCTATCTCACTGCCGTTTAAACTCCCCTTTCTAATCATCAGCTTCTGAGAGGGAGCTGAAATTACTTCCCCTCCCGGCGGTGCGCCAATGACCTAAATGGACATTTATCAAAATAAATAATTTTTGAACACCTTTTTTATTCTACTTTAGTGAAAACATCCGATTTTGGACAATAAAACGTATTTGAGTTTAGGGTGTGATGATCAAACACTTCAGTTTCGGTTTAGATTTCAGTTTGAAACATTTCCAACCGGTCTTCCAGTCGTTTCGATAAAAAATGTTAGGTATATAGAACTAAATATTATTAAAAATACATATCTAAAATTGGTTAAGTTTCAATGAGGAATCTTATGCATTATTTTTCTATGTTTATTATAAATAGTACTACTTTCTGTCTGAGGTGTTTGATTCAACAAAACAGACATCTTTTGGCTTCAAAGACCTGAAACTCTCCCGAAAACTCAAAATTATGTTGTTTGCACTATGAAACATAGTAAATTTTTTTATCATTTTGTCTCTCTAGTTATTGTTTTATTAAAACATAATAGATTGTAGGACCAAATATTATCTAAACGCCAGTCTAGGTTTTGTTCAGTTTTTTATAGGAATTCGTAGGAATTATTTTTCCTTGTTAATAACAAATAGTATTATTTTCTGTCTGAGACGTTTGAATCAACAAAACAGACATCATTGAGTTTCGAGTTCTTGAAGCTCAAACATACGATGCTTACACTGTGAAACACTTCTTGAAATGTTAACCCAGATTAACCAGTTTCAGAAAATAATGGAAAAGATTTTTTAACCGAAATTGTTTCATTATATTACGATTCTAGTAATATCCTTAACAAAAAATAACTATTGCAGCCTCCCTTTTAATATGTTTTTTAAGATTAAGGTTTTAGTTTGATCCTTTGATTTACAGAGATCATGATGTGATTCGTGAGTACTTCTGTTTACGTTTCTGTGGTATTTTAGGAGAAACGTATAATAAAAAAATAATATTTTTTGATAAAACTATTAAACGAACAGAAAACATTACGAAAACTAAAGCCGACCTTGCGGTGCAGGGAATTGGGACATTTGCACCCAAGAATGCGAACGCCAAAGCCGTGGGTTGTAATTCTGCATAATGCATGAATGTTTTTAGTTGCGTTGGGCATGACGTGCGTTTCCAAACACTACGTATCGCTACGTACACTACGTACCTAAATCTGAATCCATCCTGTAGTTTCCATTCCTACACTGACAATTGGTCGTGCGAATGTAGATTGAGAAGAACACAATGGGAAAGCGGGATACTGAGTTCAGCACCATCTAATGGCAACCTAATAACCTAGAGCTAAAATCGGTATTAGATCCTACTGTTTATGTAGGACTATGCACTTGTCCAACACGGGCTCTTCAGACATGGCAGAATTATTCAGGAGATAGAGGCTATGTAACCGAAGAGAATGAACAAAGAACAAAGTCTCATCCAGGAAAATATGTTTAAAGACGCGCCTTGGTGTTGGACGAAAACAGGAAAACATACATTAAACTAGGGTGCTACAACAGCACATATTTTCTCGCATTATCGATATTTTATGCAGTTTTGGCAAACTCGGAGAGTTCAATGCACATAAGACCTGCGCCATTTTTAAGCGTCCTTTGCTGAACCCGAGGAAAAAATTATGAGAAAAAATGTGAACCGATTTTTAAGATTTTTTATCAATTGCCTTTACTTCAAGCAAACATTACACAAAATACTATTTATTTTTTCCAAAACATTTTACGTGATAGTATTTAAAGACCCCATTTTTAAAACATATTTTGTTAATAAAATATCTCTCATTTTTATTCCGCTTTTGCAATGTTAATATTTTGCAATTTTCGAAACAAAGAGTTCGCTGAAAATGAGACTGGCGCGACCTTTTTAAGTTTCTAATGCTTTATCCCAGGAAAATAAAATAAAATTTTTGAGCACTTTATGAAAAAATAAACGTTTAAGAATGCCTTCGTTCAAGCAAAATAACGAGAAAAATACTCACATTTTCGAAAAATTGTGCCCCTACTTATTTCAAGATTTCGTCGAACAGATTTCATTCTGTAAAAAACCTCTATCTGCAATATTGTAGTTGTAGGAAGACGCTGAATAAAATCTGAAAATTTCCATTTTCGAAAATTCAATTTTGCAACGAAAATTATACTTGCACCATTTTAGAATGACCTTTATTATATCTGTGGAAGAGTTATATAAAAAATGTGAAGAAATGTTCGAGAAACTTTTGAAAATGTTGAGGCATCGTGTAAAATACACCCTGAAATCCAAGTTCGCAGGGCTTGGAGTTCGATAATATCTTGGGGGAATAACAATTTTGGGAAAAAAATCTCCCAACTATTTAGGCGCTAGCGCTAATATAAACGGGTAGATGTGGACGGACAAATGTGGACAGACAGACGTCATTCCACCAATCTTTCGGTGCCAAGGAGCCACAAAAATAGAATCCTTACTAGACAAACTGTCAGACGAAATAATTTACTACATACAGGAACAAAATTTATCCATTTTTTCGATACCAGGGCTCCTCAATACGAGATATTCTGTGCAATTTTTCTTCAGCTTGCCAATTCCATCTCTTTAATATGTATGTAATATAGCCAGAAAGTAAAACGAGTAGTATGAAAAAAGACTAGAAATACTTCAAGAACATAATTGCACTTTTTAAACCTACAGATTTATATGAGCCTAAAGATATAACTATAAAAATATATAATTTTTCGTGTAGCCAGATTCATATAATAGTAGATATACAATTGCGTATCTGAAATAAATTTTTCCTCTTGAAAGAGATAAACATTGGCTGAAAGCTGCGCGTGCAGTCCGAATCTTAAACTGCTCAAGTGGCGCTCCAAAGGCGTGAGTGGAGCTTGCTGGCGTGCGGCAGCGACGGGGGAGGGCACAAGACGGCCAGGCGCGCGCGCGGCCCGAGGCGCGCGGGTGCTGATAGCTTTACGGGCGACCCGCGGCCGCGCGCTCCGTAACCCCGCAGCCACCCACTCCGACCCCGACCCCGACCCCGCCGGCGACCCCTCTCCGCCATTTCCTACAACCCCGCTGCTCCTCGCTCCGCCCCCTACGCCTCCGATCCGCCCCTCCTCGCCACACGTCGTCTTCGCTCCTCTCCTCTCCCTTCCCAGTTTGCTCTTTTGCACCCACACCCCACCACTGCCACTCGCCCCTGCAGACCACGCCCCCTCCTCGCTCGCGCTGCGTTTTCTGCGCCGGAGCATCCCCGATTCACGTTAGTATGCCACCGTCCGCCCTCCACGAGGCTGTTCAACTCCCACTTCGACTGGGAACCCCTTCCACTTCTCATATCCTCTGCACACCCTCACATTCCTGCTTGCCTCCTCACCTACCGCGCCCGCCCTTCCGCCCCACCGCATCCTGCTCTCCCACCGCAACACCCCATCCTGGAATTCCTCCCACGCAACTTTTCTTTCTCATCGCCGTATTCCGCGCAGCCTCCTCATATTGTCTACCTCTCAACATCGCCAATATGATTGCCATTTCTTTCCTCCCACCGATCTTGTTACCTACTTTACCCAACATTTCTTCCTTACTTTTAGTCCTCTATTTCCTCTTCTCCACTCTCCCACATCAAATTCCCTTCGACCCTCCCACGCGCCTGCTCGCGCGCCCCGTTCACAATCCACAGTTCCCTCCCACTCGCGCCCTTCCCCGCCCGCCGGGGCCCCGCCGGGTCCCCGCCACGCCCCCCATCCCACCGATGCCCCGCAATCGCCCCTGTCCGCTCCCCGTCCACTCGTTCTCCCTGCTGCGCGGCGCCTGGCTCCCCGCCCCGCGTACACACATTAACCCCACTTTGCTATGCAAGGGCTAACGTCTAAAAACGAGGCGTCGAAGCTCTTTCTCTCCCCTGCGACCCATAAAACTTTTTCTCAGAAGCAATTGTCACTGTTGGGAGCTCGTAAGGCCGCGCGCGTGTGGGTGCGCAGCCTGTGTGGGTGTAATATGGAGGAGTCTTGCTGTGCTGTTTTGTGTATTATAATATTTATTGTATGAAACTCCCCTGTCACCTTAGCGCGTCCCCAAAGCCCCATAATGCAGCCCAGCAGGACTCATGGATTTTTTATTTTATTTCCAAAAGTTCCTTGCCTACTTTTTATACTACGTCGGAAATGGTTTCGAATGTTCTTTCCGCGCCTTTCACGCCATGCCAAGTGTTTTAAATAATGTCCTCGGAGGGACGCGTGCATGAACTCATTTACTTTTCATTAGACGGCTCTATTAAAATGTATTTTATGGAATGACGTAAATTAAAACTGAAGTTCTTGAAAAAGATGGTTATGAATAGCTTATATGCTCGCGCAGAAATCCAAACAAGTGGGCGCGTGGCGGCGACTGGGGAAACAAGCGTGGGTGGCGGAGGGCAAAGGGCGAGGGCGAAGGCGCGGGCGCGGCCGGAGGAGGCCGGAGGGCGAAGGACACAGCTTGAATGTCGGAAAGAAAATGAAAATGTCTGGACGGGCTGACGCGGAATCTACCACGTGAGCCTCTAGTACACACACGGTTTAGAACTCGATTCTCGAGGCGCCTTGCGATTTTTTAATAGTATCCTTATGGTTGAACATTGCTTTCACGAAGGAAAAAAACATTCAATAGTTATGGTTGAGGAACTCAAATCACACTTTTACAAAATATCTAGGATATCACCGTAGATACTGCTTTAATGTAGCACCGTCGATACTGCTTAATGTACTAATGACTACGTAGTAAATTTCTTTTATGTATTCCTTTCCCGTGTGTTCTTTTTATTTCAAATGTTCGGGCGTAAAAGATGGTATGTATTTCTGACTCCATAATTTTTGTTTCCTGCCATATGTTTTCAATGCAGTGTGATACTCAAATACCCTTCAATTTATCAGCTTATAGATTGCCTCCTATTATTTTAATTTTGTTGTAACCCTCTGAAAGTCTTCAAAATACAGCGTTCAATGTTCACAAAATGAAGAGAGATAGTTTTAATGAGGGTTATAATTTTACTCAAATTCTTCTTTCAGTCTCCCTTTTTCCCAAGAAGAAAGTTCGAAATAGGCATCTCAGTTTGCATTTTTCTTTATTAATGCATAGCTCATGTTAATGTAGGTTACTAATACATAGAAAATAAAATGAACTTTATCATACATAATATGCCCCAGTTCATGAGTTATTGCTATGTACACAATTCTTTAAACGTTTTTGTATATCAATTAGAGACTAAATATTACAAATAACATTATTTACACCATTTTTTGTATACTAAAAAACATTCAAGTTATAATTTATTGTTTTGGTTTGGAAGACGTTCATGGACATTGTTAATAGCATTACTGTGTGACTTTACATCACAAACATGACCAGAAAGTGTCAATTATTTTTGTATAAAATCTAAGCTGAAAAACTCTATGACGCTTTTCCATGCTTTCTGTATTTACTTCATGTTAATCATTTTTTTAATCGTGAAAAATTCTTTCATAATAATTAATTAAATCTTAAAATAAAAATTTAATAAATAGTCAAGTCGTTAAAGTTCAATCACTAAGAGTATAACTATATTATTGGCATGAAATGATATAAGTTACTCATTTTTCAGATTCAATGTTAATTTATTGCTTTTGCTCTCCTACAGTACCTGACTTTTCTTCCTTTCCTTAAATGATGTGTTCACTGATTTCATAGGTTTCTAAATAGTTTTCACAAAACAATTTCTTAACAAATTAAGGAAAAAACCTTTCAAATCAGTTACGTATTGAAGATACGCATTGAATGAACTATCGCAAGTAAAAACTGTCAAATAGTATCTACATTTAAATTCAACCAAATGTATAAAGGCCATCCATATAACTTAAATACAAAATTAATGTATAATATGTCATATGGATTTTTTTCAAATCCAGTGAAGCTTGAAACTGTTTGGTGTGTATATCTTAAAACTGAACATTCCTGTCAGATATCAACTATGGGTTTGCGATGTGCCTCCCCTTGTTCTGCTCCAAACACCAAGAACCATAATTTATAAAATACAAATATTCGTAATTATAGCACTCAATTGAGTAATAATATGCATCAGGTGTCGAAATCATCCACACAAAAAATTACAAAAAAACGTTATTTCCCGTTTCAAATGCTAAGTCTATAATTAATTATATTCTACTACATTAATAAGCAACAACGAAAATAATAGTATTTATTTCTTAATGAAAACATAAATACAAACAAAAATATGCCAATTTCATGGTATTTAATATATTGTACAAGTTTAAGTAACCTGACGTCCGGGCATTTATCACAATTTGTCTCAGTCAAGAAAAGGAATGAATTCTGCCTATACTGTAAAATGAAAGTAATTTTACTTGTATTGCGGCTCCACCGTACCTCGCCAGTCCCAACCCCTCCCGCACCCCCGTCCCCATCCAGACCCCTCGATGTAAGCTATAGCTTCGCCATCACCGCTCCTACCCATTCCCACCGGTTCCTCCCTTTCCCGTCACGTCCCGCTTCGCTCAGCCTCGCCCAAGCACGCCAATCCTTACCCGCACCCCACGTCGAACACCGTGCCTGCACCGCTTCAATTAGACACAATTGCACAAATGCATTGCCAGGTTGCATTATCCCAAAGTTTGTAAAAGTTTTAATTCAGGAGTAACTTTTTCAATCACAAATTCCTACGATCATTCTTGGGCACTCAAAATAATTCCTGCAAACTTGGTTGAAATTTCTTCCATGCATTCTAGAGTTACGCGGGAACAAATATGATCAAATATAAAGTTATGTTGCAGATAGAGGCAGATAAATAAATAATATAGACTGGTAAAAGACAAATTGCATCATTTAAAGCCTGAAACGAATATTGAAATGTTTTTTTGTGCATTCTCCGTTTTTTTTTCAGGTTTCTTGATTTAGTGAGCAAAAGCTGAAATGCCTCTTTGTGTTTCTGGACACCGAATACAGCTTTTGTCAAGTTCTTTAATGCTAATTACAGATTCTTACGGTGTTTGTTGGCGAATAAATAAAAAATAAATAATAACAATATAAAATATTAAATAAACCGGCTCTTAATTCTCAAAATATTTCCACACGACTCATTACAATAATCGATGTATTCATCTCAAAGATATTCACTAACCAACTAATTTCCAATCTTCATAATGATGAGTTAAATTAATGTTTCCAAAGAGTTCGTGAACTAAAGAAATAACGTTATATCTGCGAATGAAACCTCACGAACGTTGCTTCTATTTCGTATTAAGACACACTTTTCGGAAGACACAAGTGCTCATATTCCACGCAATCTTGACTTCGCGCATTTTGCATATCGACCGCAAATGTAAATCAAGCAACCCAGGCTTGGGGGCCCTGCGCTGCCCCGCCTCTGCCTCCGCCCCCGCCGCCGCACCGCCGTTGCCTCCGCCCCCGCCGCCGCCGCCAGAGCGCGGGCGCCGCGACGCCGCTCCGCCGTCGCGCCGCGCCGTTCGCCGCGAAGCGCTCCTCCCGGCCCGCCTCGTCGCGCTCCGAATCCCCGCGGCTTACGGCTACTTCCGGAAAACTTTTTCATTTTCGCCCTCCCTTTCTTTTTCCTCTATTCTTTCTTGAGCGGCGTTTCAGCGTACAATTGCTTGCTACTGAAGTATAACAATTTCTCCACATGAACTTCAAGCTTTGTCGCGGGTTTATTGAATAAGAACGCGAGCAAGCGCCCGTGGAACAAAAAGCTAAGAACTTGATTTAACAGTCCTTAATATCCCTAGAGGCGTCGCGATGGAGGAAAAGTTTTTTACACGTAGACTGCAGCTAATATGAGAAAATTAAGTTTTACTAAAATGGCAGCGGTGGCGGCGATGGCGGCGGCGGCGGGGGCGGTGCGGAGGCGGGAGATGGAGCGCCGGCCGATTGGGCTGCAGGGTCCCAGGGGGGCGCCCGCTATTTACCAGCCCAAGTTCGACAAAAGAGTTCACATTCGCGTCTTTCCTACCTACCTAATAATTTTTCTTTCTTTTGTGCGGGCGTATGTAAACCGACACGTCGACTGCGCGCCCGGTCTCTGGAGCCCCGCGACGTCCCTTGCCCTCCCGCCACCGTCCCCCTTCCCCCCCCCCCTTCCCGACCCCGGCTTCTTCTTCACCCCCGCCAAGGTTACCTCTCTTAATCAGCTCTCAAAGGCGGCGCGCTCCGTAGCCGCATGAAAAACTGAATAACTTTCCGATTGTTAAAAATTTCAACATCGGTCTTTTGCTTCTTAGCGACTCGCATTGTGAAGCGAAGAAAAGCGCGGTTTGCTTTAATTAATCTTATATTGCGTTTTTTCGTCGAAACAAAGAGCAGGTACGGGTGCAATGACTACATTCAGGAGCTAACCACGGTGGCTTCGATGTTGGGCTTGCTATATTTCTATTCCTTTGAATCTTGTCAAAAAATTGGAGATCTTGACTCGTAGCTTCTTGAGTTCTTATTGCTTGTCCATGTCAATATTTTGTAATTTTTGGGAAGATCTATGATACAGCAAACTCTGGAAACTCTGCACGTGCTTTTCTTTTTATGTATATTTCTGTTTCTTGTTTTGTCTTCTTGGGTTAATCTAAAGTAAATGAGTGTCAAGTATGAAAGGCAAAATAAAACAGATAAAAAATTAATACAAAACAGAGGATCCAAAATTACTGTCATTATTTAAGAACAGAACACATTTTTTCTCAAAAATATAGATAAGCCATTTTTTTAAAATAAGGGGTTGTATTGCACACGTTTGTAAGTTACTCTACGTTGATTCAGATTCTTCGATCAATCTCGTCAAATTCGAGGCCCTGCGAATTGAAACATATATTTTGTTTTTGGCGGTACTGTAAATTAATCCTCAACATGTTCAAAATTTTCTCAAAAGTTCCTCTAAAATTTAGGTTTTTTCTCGGATACAACAGAGGACGCAAAAAATTTGGCAGATCTCATTTTTGTTGAACTCTTAATTTTCGAAAAATGTGAGAACGTTTGTGCTGTTATAGCAATACTAGTTTTCTAAGCCGTTCTACATTATTTTCTCCCGAATCATAGAACTATCTTCTCTTTCCTACTTGCTATTTACGGAACAATTTTTTACAGATGGCGACGACTTCTATGAATAACATACGTTTGTGTTCTCTTGGCCTGATACTTGAAATAAATCATGTTGCTGATTTACTGCCACATCTATATTACTATTTTTTAATATGCACAAATATTGAAGGAATACTAATGAGACTGTGGCCTAAGAGAGGTGTCTATATTTTCGTCAGATACCCTGGAACTTGTAAAAAATCCAACAAAAACTTATGATTTTGACAGAAAATTCAAATAGTTTATTGTGTTTTTCCGCATATTCCCATCCTGCAAGTACTGACTGAATTTTTATACTCAGTGATTACGATGCAGGTGACGGCATGCGACAGTAAGGTTCCATGAAAGATGTCAGGTCACTTTACTACATTCATGTAGCAAACGTGTAGTGAAACATTGTTAGAACTCATTACTGATCAAAAAATTCGGTGATCTTTCAATCAGCAACAGATCAATATTTCATGGAAAGAGGAATACCATTGATGAAATTGTCGCTTGTTTAGAAAATGAAGTCAGTAAAAATGAATATATTGAGGAAAATGATTTAAGTATGTCCATTATTATTCCTGATCCTTATCAACCGACTGACGAAGATAATACTCCAAATATTATTTCCAAAACAGAGAAATACAAATGTAAGATGACATTGGAACTGCCTATGGATATTGATAGAAAAGAGTGTCCCACAGACAAACTATAATCTACATTTAGATCAAAATCGAATAGTCCAGCCCCCTCATGGAACAACTAAACCCCCTCAACATCCAGCGTACACTTAAACAAACACGCCGTCTAGCAGTGTCGAGTCCATTGTTGAAAAATGAAATCAATCACACTTTTATTTATGTGTAAAAATCAATTTTAAATGAAACATCATTATATAACATTCGTTATTTTATAAATAAAAACTTCAAAATATGTAACAAAGATATACTAATTTCATTTCCAACAGCATAGACACTCCAGTTCCGGTAAATAGGAAACGGCAAGGCCAACGTCCTAAAGATGGGGCACCCTTTTTCTCAAAGACTATAGCGTTATTGACTCAAAAACTCACACTTAAAATGTCATTTTAAAACGTCAGCAGTCAGATGGTTAGTTTTCATCCACCCAGACAGTTGCGTCCCTTAAAAAACGCTTAGAATGTTAAAATTTTCACTTATATGCATTGTCGGATCTGCACGATTTAACTTACTGTGAAAGGGACTGATAGCATAAAGAACAAAATTTCTCGTTGGGTTGAGATAGTTTATTTTCTTTTTAATTTGAATTCTCGCATACTCTCAAGAAGAAATTTGAATATCCTGTCCTACGACTTATGACGATAATGGCTGCAACGGAATAAAGAGACAAGAAACTAATTTTGGTAGACTCGGCGAGAAATAGTAGAAAGCGGTGTATTCTTACAATTAAAATCATGTCAGCTCTTTCCAGAAGGGCAGGACTCAGGACATTAAAGTGCAGATGAGCACTGAGTCATAGTGCAACATACGAGGGAGCGATGTCGTGTTATAACTTGCTTTAAAACATCTTAATATTGCCAAAAAAATTTGAAATTGAGTAACGTAGTTTCCTCGTTTAAATGAAGAAAATATCGTAAAATGTAAGCTTCAAGCATAAAATATACATTTTTAGCTAGTGTATTACTTCTATACATTCATTCATAATATTTATAACAAGAACAGTTATGATTTTGAATAGTAAACCATTCTTGGGTTCTCATATTATATTAGTTCTTCAAGAAAACCTTCAATATGTTAATTTTGTCAATTCACTCACTCTATTTATAACAAGATGAGCCATGAACTGTGAATTGAAATTGAAAAATTGTGAAATGTAAATGTATTCTCAGGTTACATTAGTCCTTCACGAATACCGTCAAGGAAATACAACTATGCAGTCGAAGATATTTCGTGGCCACAATCCATTTTGGGCAGATAAACTAATAACTAACGTTAAAACAGTTGTAGAACAAATTCGCATACTGAATAAATATTAAAAAGAATGTGCCCATAATTTATCGTTTTTAACTTTCAATCTTCGACAAAATCCCTTTTAATCCCATTTGTTTTTCTGCTTAATTTCCCTTTAAATGTTTCTTGATTAATTCACTAATTTCATTAAACACTAACCCACATAAACACACAAACACACTTAACATCAATTCTCTAACACACATATTTAGTCTTTTGGGATCAAGTAAACACAAACATGTTTGATTGTTCTGTCTTAGGACTCATCATGCCATTTTCATAGGTTTACTTCTGGTTTGAGATATATGTAGTTGATTGTAGGTTATAAGTTATTGTAGTACATTGTATAAAACGTTAATTAAAAGTTATTTCACTCTTTGAGGTAAATTATCTCAAAAATAAAAAATAATAATTTTTGACAAAAGTAGAACAATGTGTTTGGCATGTATTCTATACTAAGAAAACAGTTTAAGTAACAAATGTCTTGTAAACTTCGACCGGACAGTAATCATTACAAAAACGCCCTACTTCTTGTGATTAATTGCACATAGAAACGATGACTAAAATAGTGCCAACCCACCACGTGGTCCAAACTATAAAAGGCAATGTTCTTTTCGTGTACTCTTCGTCGCTACCCGACGACGGTCCGTCGCGACGGCCCGGTGGCCCGTGGGGCCGGCGGCGCGGCCGTGTGCCCGTCGCGGCACGTGGGGGCGGCACGTGGGGACGGCACGTGGGCGGCCCTCCGCGCCTGCCGGCGGTTAATAATTACGGCGCGCGGAGCCAAGTAAGAGCCCGCCGAGGAGCCATCGGCGCGCCGCGCCTCGCCTCGCCTCGCCGCGGTGCGGTGCGGCGCGGATAGCGATGGAAGAATGTAATTGAATCCAGTGGCGACGCGTGGGCCACACTCTCGCCCCCACCCCCAGGGCCTCGCGAGCCTTGTTATGTCACCCCAGCGTCTCTCGTGCTGTGGTGGATTTGCGCTCATGGGTGTCGTTATCCGCATAGCTGTGGGCCGCGCTTCCGCACGGAAAGATGTAGTTTTAGAGACTAAGCGGTTTCTTAACTCCTGCATGAATGTGAGAACGATGATGTAAATACGAGTACCTTTTATGTATAAGTGTTCAGGAACCTCCCCTTTTGAGTATATGTTTAATGTTTCAACTTTTAATATTCATTTTAAATTACTGTACTTATCTAAACGTAACATTTATTGTCACCTCTTATATTGCGTTTGTTCGAGAAAGTGTTTGACCAACGTTTTAAAAACTAAATTATTGTTCTCCTTATATTATTTTTAGTGCATTTCCTCATAATGCTTCACATATATTTACATACATTTTATTTTTTCCATATTACGCTATAAAGAGCGCACTTCTTTTTTCATGCTTGACCTGCAAGGTATTCAAATTGCCAGCATTTGTTCTGCCTCGCCACTTCTACGAGCGAATTATCAAAGTTAACTATTTTTTCAAACGAAGTATGAATTTTCCTCTCTTTACAATACTACTGAATGAAATTCCTCCTTTTAATGATGGAGAAAGAAAGTAACGGTCATTTTTCTCGAATGTTTTAGTATAAAGTTGCTTTAAATTCTCTTATTTATTTTATTTAATTAAATCCTTGAGTCTACAAGTTGCCGAACGGAAATTGTGTTCTAAACACTCACAAAATTGATGTTCGTGTTTTACAGCAAAGAATTTGTTGGTCGACAAGGTTGTGTACACACGAAATGTGATTAACAATTTCCAAATACATAAGAGCGCGTGAGTTTAGTTAAAACTATTCTAAGACATGGAGTACTGAAGATTTTTTGTTAAGAAGGCGACGAAGAAAACGACGAAGAAGGCGACGAGGAAGGCGACGAAGAAGGCGACGAAGAAGGCGACGAAGAAGGCGACGAAGAAGGCGACGAAGAAGGCGACGAAGAAGGCGACGACGAAGGCGACGAAGAAGGCGACGAAGAAGGCGACGAAGAAGGCGACGAAGAAGGCGACGAAGAAGGCGACGAAGAAGGCGACGAAGAAGGCGACGAAGAAGGCGACGAAGAAGGCGACGAAGAAGGCGACGAAGAAGGCGACGAAGAAGGCGACGAAGAAGGCGACGAAGAAGGCGACGAGGAAGGCGACGAAGAAGGCGACGAAGAAGGCGACGAAGAAGGCGACGAAGAAGGCGACGAAAGACGAGGAAGGCGACGAGGAAGGCGACGAGGAAGGCGACGAAGAAGGCGACGAAGAAGGCGACGAGGAAGGCGACGAGGAAGGCGACGAAGAAGGCGACGAAGAAGGCGACGAAGAAGGCGACGAAGAAGGCGACGAAGAAGGCGACGAAGAAGGCGACGAAGAAGGCGACGAAGAAGGCGACGAAGAAGGCGACGAAGAAGGCGACGAAGAAGATGACGAAGAAGACGACGACGAAGACGACGACGACGAGAAGGCGACGAAGAAGGCGACGAAGAAGGCGACGAAGAAGGCGACGAAGAAGGCGACGAAGAAGGCGACGAAGAAGGCGACGAAGAAGGCGACGAAGAAGGCGACGAAGAAGGCGACGAAGAAGGCGACGAAGAAGGCGACGAAGAAGGCGACGAAGAAGGCGACGAAGAAGGCGACGAAGAAGGCGACGAAGAAGGCGACGAAGAAGGCGACGAAGAAGGCGACGAAGAAGGCGACGAAGAAGGCGACGAAGAAGGCGACGAAGAAGGCGACGAAGAAGGCGACGAAGAAGGCGACGAAGAAGGCGACGAAGAAGGCGACGAAGAAGGCGACGAAGAAGGCGACGAAGAAGGCGACGAAGAAGGCGACGAAGAAGGCGACGAAGAAGGCGACGAAGAAGGCGACGAAGAAGGCGACGAAGAAGGCGACGAAGAAGGCGACGAAGAAGGCGACGAAGAAGGCGACGACGAAGGCGACGAAGAAGGCGACGAAGAAGGCGACGAAGAAGGCGACGAAGAAGGCGACGAAGAAGGCGACGAAGAAGGCGACGAAGAAGGCGACGAAGAAGGCGACGAAGAAGGCGACGAAGAAGGCGACGAAGAAGGCGACGAAGAAGGCGACGAAGAAAGCGACAAATAAGGCGACGAAGAAGAAGAATTGATCGTAATTACTTCAAATCTCACACATTTTCTCTTGTTTTCGCCGTACACAACCGCTCAATGTTCAGAATATAGGCGAGTAGGAATCGTATGTGCATATGAAATGTGGACATAAATCAGGAGTGGGCTTGGTTTGGTCGCTCGGGCAGTCCAATTTCTTCCGTTGCCCCATAGGCCCTACCACTCAACATCACAGCTGCGGCGGGCAGCCGAAGAAATTTGAGGTTTGAAATGTTCCTGGAAGCTTTATGAGTGAGCAACAAGAGACAGAAGAAGAAAGGTTATATCAAGTTTTTATTTCAAATTGGTTTGATGCATAGCATAGATGAGTTATTTCACATAATATAAAGAAAACATCACTTATTAACAGTGCTTATTACATTAAAAACAAATGAATTCCTAATAAAAAATGATCATCAAGCGAATTTTGAAGAACACTTTATTTTCGACATTTTATTATCAGATCCTCTACAATTCCAAGAATAGTTTGAGTACTGCTCAGAATGAGAGACCATTTAAAATTGTGATCACATGGATCACTTCTGTAGTTTCATTTTACTCTCGGAGAAGAAAACAATTGTTTGGAAAAAGCAAGTGGACCGAAACATACATTATGTACGTAAAAGATTCGAACACTCGTAAAAAGCGTGTCCTAGGGAAATTTCTCTGAAAACGTATTTTTTACAAAATAGAATCGATGTTTTAGTTGACTATTACACCTGAGATCAAATATTTTTAATTGCAAATAACTAGAAACCCATAAGTGCGGAAAAGTGGATCTATGTCCATTAAATATGGAGTAACAAGTACACAAAATTCCGTCTCCAAGATTTCAAATCTTGAAAACGAGATTGCTTTTTGTAAAAAGGAAATTTTAAAACAATGATTTAGCTATCGTAATGTCTCGCTTCTGATATCAGTGACACTAACTTTGGAAAGGAATAACCATTGATACAAATACAGGGTTAAAATAATACTCTTCCCAGAGGGAGTGGAGGATCGCTGTTTAGTTTCCGTGCATTTTACCGTGGTGTCTACAAGACGTTGCCGCTATGAAGCGACCCAAAGGTACAAACATGTGATAGAGCTTCGGCAACTTTCGCCAGCCGTCGCGCCATGACTCGTCGCCGATGCCCACGGATCTACCAGTCCCTTTGCCCCTCGGACAAATCAGTTGCCCTTTCCAACCGATTGCGTTCATTCCCACACCCGGCGAAAATAAGAGGCGAGCATTAAACATAAAATGAACAATTGACCGATAATACTCGGGTCCCTTAATTTTGTCAAACCTTAAAAGGGACGTCCATAAAAAACAACACTAAAATAAATTCATTATGCGACACAAACTGAATTATTTCAAATTCAGTCAGCCGCCATTCAAATCGTTGCTTGTATTATACAAAAGTATATTCCTCACTGAAATATTACGTAATACGTATTCTGGGGAAGATTCAATAGTTCTCAGTATTTTAAATTGCAGAAGAAAATAGTACGTCAAGTAATAATCATAGAATAATATGCAAAACCCATCCACGATTAATCTGCAAGCCTTGCTATTTTGAGTTTGCAATCCTTTCGCTGCCTTGTCTCTTTATTTACGAATCACTTTTTTCAGTTAAAACTGAATTTTGCAAGGGTTCAATCATTCTTATCCAATAGGGAATCTATAATATTGTAACACATGACGTAAGTGCCATATTCATCAGGTGTCTGTATCAACAGCTCGCTAGAAATAATCCACATGTCATGTAACTTACATTACAAAATATTGCCAGTTGATACTAACATTTACAATCGATTGTCAAGTTTAAATGCCAAGTAAAGTGTTTTCTACTGCGTAACTATTCCTATACAAATAGAGACTATACTGAGCATCGAAAACGAAAATGACATTTATTTTAACAATTATATTAATTCATCAATTACCATTTGAATTGTATCATTATATGAGTAAATACGCCATTATCAATTATTATTATCATCAGAATATCAGCTTTTGGATCAACGACGCCCACTTTGGTCAGGTTTCGACCAGCTTCCCTTGATCTTTTGAGAAATTCCCTTGTTCGGTTTCTGGATAGTAAATCTAACTTTGCTATCTACGCACGTTTTCTTGAATTCGGTGAGGTGTTTGGAAGAGTTGAGTTGTTTTGTCATCAGTGCCATGAAATAATAATTCTCCATGCTCTCAGAGAAGTAAGGCATGATAAGAGGTAACAGGTAAAGGATATAGCTCGTTTTTCGTTAGACCATATAGTTTCTATTACACGAGAGGTACTGTTTCCGTATTACAAAATCGTGCTGCTCCAACAGCACTTACTTTCTCGCATTAGTAACGATTACGAAATTACAATATTGCACTTTTTCTCCAGAGTGCCGCTTTAATGCATGGACGGGCCCGGCGGCCACGGTCTCTTAGGAGGACCTCAAAATATTAAAAATAAACTCGCCGTTCTAGAATTATGTATTATATTTACTTCTTGGTAAAAATATCCACTTTACTGCTTCATTGTAATAAGTTCAAATATCGGAGTAAAAATTAACCTTTATCTTATTGGTCAATGCGTTAACCTGCAGCTCGCTCTGAAATAATAAATGCCAGTCCGACTGGCTTCAGACAAGCGCGATTGATCGGATCTTCTCTCTCAGCTGCGACGGGAGTTATCGCGGGAAGAATGTCACTTGTGGTGGGAAGGGGAGGTGTGGAGTGAATACAGGGCAGGCAGCACCTTTGGCAAAAGGGTAAGCGAATAACTTTCAGAGCGGTTTGAGGAACGCATCGTGTACGCTCAACAACAAATTCCCAGCGAGGGGAAGATGCAAATTGAAAAGTTCATGGTAGAGACATACGGAGGCTTTATTTCAATGGTTGTGCAACTCCATTTGTTAGACAAATTGGCTCCGCGCAAGTTCTTTGCACTTATTCTGAATGTGTTTCGACGCTAAGTTACTTGTGTAGCCGACAGACTGCGTCACAAAATTGGCGAATCTCGGGAGAATACTTATTTTAGATACAACTCTGTTGAGTTCCACGAGTCCCATGATTTACGAAGTGTTTCTCGCGGAAGTAGCAATATTGATGATTCCAGTTTTTACAACTTTCGGGCACTAGGTAATTGTGATTTTAAAACAGCTACATCAATAAATTATTTACGCGATGATTACTCAACATTGACGTCCAAAAACCCTGTTGGATAAAAGAAAGGTGAGCATTTGTGAAAGGTGGCTGAAGCTTGACAACACAAGTGTGCAAGATACGCTCTATGAAAACAAGAGCTGTCTTTAAGAAAATTTGTTTTAGCGTTTATTAAAAAATCGGAATTTTTGTGTCGTTAATACTTGAAATTTTTCCAGAGTTTCAGAAACTGCATAAGAGATCATTCAAAGTGGTTCAGTCTACAAATGGATTAAATCATATAATTAGTGTGTAATGTAGATATTAATTAATGTAGATTTTAACGAGGTTTAAGAAACTCAAAAACTTATCCACAATTACGAAAAGTTTAAAGAAAAATTTGGGGGCCGAGATAGAAAAAAATCATATGATGGAAAATTAGCTCAATATGATTCAAAACTACGTAAAAATCACTATTTTTTCATAACTCTATATCAAACCATTTAAATTTGTAATATTGAAGAAAAGATATCAGTACGAAAGAATTTATCTTAAAAAATCGGACTTTTACCAGACTTATAAACGTACTTTGAACTTTCTTATCAAACAGATTAAAGAAAAATTGGAACAGTTTTTGAGAAAATATAAAAAAACTTCATTAAAAGTACTCCTAAAAATTAAAAGACACATTTATAGGTCATTAACTTGAATTGAACTTATAGAGAACATCGGTTTCGGAAAGAATCCAGGGTACGTTTTAGGCGGCAATAGGATCTCAGGCAAACATTTTACATAATTAATGTACGAGGGTAATCCCAAAAGTAAGGTCTCGTATTTTTTTATAAGTACAGAACTCTGTTTGTGTGGCAGTTGGTCACACTGTTATCAAGAGTGCTTCCCGCGCTGTGTGTAAACATGCGCACGCCGCGCTGAGGCGTTCAGTCCCACACCCACCCACCCCATAGTCCCGACTTGGCGCCCAGTGACTATCACCTGTACCCTAAGTTGAAAGAATATTTGACCGGAAAGCGATTCAGCTCCGACGACGAGGTGAAAGAAAAGCTTCGTAACTTTCTGAACAGCATGGGGGCGAGCTGGTATGACATGGGCATACAAAACTGTCACAGCGTCTACAAATATGCATCGACAGAAATGGTGATTATGTCGAAAAATAGCTAAATGTTCAAGCTGTAAACTGATGTAAACCATTGTAGAAATAAACAGGTCTATGTACTTATAAAAAAAATAGGAGACCTTATTTTTGGGATTACCTTCGTAACACTTTCGCGTCTTAATACATTTCATACCTTACTAGAGTGCATTTGTGTGTTCTCGATTCAAGAACAGTATTTCATTAGCGATTCATATGATTGACACCAATTTCAGAGAGAATACGGATAACTCGGTTATTATCAAGGTTCATTTGGCATTTTATGACAGAGACTGTTTTCCCTGCACGTTTTTCCTCTAAGTCCTTCCCGCCCGCCCGCCCCTCCTAACATATCTCATTGCGGTAAGATATTATTTTTCACACTTTTCTTTTTAGGTGGAATACGTCAAAATCCGATCTAGCATGGAATAATAATTTTTTGTATACCAGTATTAAAAACGACCTTTTCTACTGCAAGAAATCGTTCGTAAAAAGGAATTGTGTGGCAAAAATATTGACGTATTAGAATTTTACAGCACGAATGATTGCGTCATCACACATTCAGCCAATCGCAGGGAGAGAATCGTGGAGAGGTAACGGCAAATGGAACAACCGATTACCGTTTTCTCTCACAGATTTCAAATACCCAGACGACGCAACAAAGTTGTTTCGCAAAATTAACTTTGATTTTCTTATAAATATATAATGTTGTTGTACATAAAATAGCGTATGCAACTCGTTTATAATGTTTCTGTATTGCATTCGTACAAATTTGACCTGTACTCATGCAATAAAGCTTAACATTATATAAACTAATTACATAAAATACTATTATTTATGCGCCTAGGGGTTACAAGGGTACAGATCGAGCGGCGACAAAAAGCTCGAGAGCCTTTGAACCTCGAGATCTTCGTCGCCGCTTGATCATTAGAACCAGTAAACCCCCATGGTATTTACAAGATTTTTTTTTACCTGTTTTAACGATTCATATTCATTTATTCACTAATTAACTAGATATTAACTTTACTCAGTTTTCTCATATTCCCCACCTATAATTCCCTTTCATATTTCTTTCCATAAAAGATCATGTAGCCTCATTGAACTAATTTCATATTTAACCCCCTAACACCGATCCCCTCCATTCAGGTAACCTATACAGTGTGTATCGAGCTCCGTATCTAAAGTAATGTGTCGAGAAAACAAATAAACACGTTTTTGCCAGGGTCGTGTATTTCCGTCAAAAACGGATATCTTCTTACCAAACCGTGTATTTCCGTCAAAATAGCGAAATGTTTGCAGAATTACACGATGAATGTGTATGATAAAGTAAATAGATGCAGCCATAGATTTGCCCTGAAATTGATCTTGAATTGTATGTCTAATTCCACCTCTGATTTTCATACAATCATTTAGCTTTGACATAATATATAACAAAATGAATGAGAAATGATTTGTACCACTTTTTACTTTCTCACCCTTAAGAAGGTACTTCTTAAGAAGAGAAAGTTGTGTAAAGGCTCCCACAGACCGGCGCGGTAGATCCGCAGCGGGTGCGGCGCGGAAAGTTCCGAGCTAGATGCGGCCGCGGAATGGCGATAAAAGACTCGTCTTCACTAATTCCATCTTGGTTTTTATCAAGATGCAGGAATTCTAGTTTCATCAACAGCCTTGACCATTCTGCCTCTTTTTGGCGCTCCCAGTTCCTCAAGACTCACCTACAGCGTCATCCAAAATATCAGTTTATTTTTTAAACGATTTTCGTTAAAGTTTAATTCGTATCAACTGTCATTGAAAGCGTTTCGATATCATTCCTCTTTCGCCACCAGTCTCTCGTAATGCCCTAATTTTAGCCCATCCCATGTCGTTTGACAATGTTTGAAGGGCTTCACTTTTATCGAGTTTCACCACGGCTTCCAAATTAAAGGAAACACAATTTGTCTTCCTTTCTGCAATACATTAAAGATGTTTTCATAAAGCGAGGATAAACTAAGGAACTTGCTGTGAGATACTAATGAATATATTTATTGATTTAGATGAATTTGTTAATTTTCCAATTGGAATTCCAGAGAATTAGAAAATCGGGTCGAATTAGCAGTTCTACAGTATTGTGAATATTTTCCATTTGAAGTCTGAGGATTTCTTTATTTTTTAAATAGGATTATAATTTGGTATACAACAAAATTATTAAGTTACCTACTCAACATGACACGAAAAAGCTTGTGGTGATATAGTGTAAACAACTAACTTCCTTAAATCTTAACAAAAATGTGGTCAAGAAGTGTTTGTAAATGTATGACTCGTGTGTATGAGAGGGTTCCTTCGTCTCTCTATGTATACACACGTATATGTTTGTATGTATATTTGTGTAATATGTAAGTTTATTCATTTATATGTTAGTGTATATGCATTTTAATGTTTAATATAGGAATGTACATGCCATCTGAATATATAGGAAATGACAAAGTCAATTTGTTTGTTTATATTTATTTTTTGTATATTATTATTTTATTTGTAATTGTAATTTTGCATTCTGCCACCGGGCATCATTTGCCCAATTGTAGAATAAATTTCTATCTATCTATCTATCTATATGAGACTAGAGATGAGGAGTCAAGTTATATAAAAAATGTATCCGGAATAAAACGTAGCTTGGAAATTTCGAATTTTAATTTTCACCAAATTGGGAAGGAGTCATTTATCCCTCTTGACCCCCTTGATGCCTAAACCAATGTAACTTTTTGTAAAATTCCTAGTAATTTCGCGGTTTCTCTCTTTCTTTATTTTTTTAATTCCAAATAAAACCATTATTTTTGCAATTTTGTTCATTTCTTTGCAAACTCTCTGAAATACTTCTCTGCATTCGCATCAAAGATGATACATGAGGATGTTTGGTACAAAAAATGGTTTTTATAACGAAAAAATGTAAATAAAAAGTAAGAGCTCCTAAGCGGAGTTGCTTTCTCATGTCCAATTATTTTTTGGATATTTTTGACAATATTTGAAAGCTTTTCCAAAAATGGATTTTTTTTACATAAAACGTAATTGCTGTAGAGTACCAATATGTGACATCCCTACAGTTAAGTTTCCAAAGAAGAAAAAAAACTGACCATTCCTTAGGAGAAATTATAGATGTTGATAATATATATTTCGCATTTAAGGTGAAATATTTGAAATGGTTTACACAAACACACTCCTTGATACTAGTGAAGAAATACTTGACGTTCATGAAAATTACATAGTTATGAAACCACCAAAACATGTGATATATGGTATCTCACGGCGGTCAAATTAACAACTTGGTTTAGATGTAAATCTCTGCTACAGACATAATGTATATTCAACTACATAAGTAATATTGTAACGAATATTGCGTCATCTGCCGGCACCACCACGAACTACCTGTATGCGCGGATTGCGACATCTGCCGGCGGCCATTGAATTAGATGGTCCCAGAGTGTCCGCGGCGCGTATCGCAAAGTGTAGAAAATTCTCGACGGCGCCCACCGAGTATAAATATGCGGCGGTCGGCGACCGCGAGCCAGTCTTAAGACTGAAGTGGAAGCTGAGCTGTGAAGTGTGTGCATCGCGGGGAATAGCAGTGCTGTGATTGTGCTTAGTGACGTGAACCATGTGTTAAGAAACAAAATAAACGTTTTTGTTAAAATAATATCTGTATTTTAATTCACTTCGTAGATTCGTAACAATATTTTGTTTTCATTTTCTTAAAATCAGTGAAATCGTTGGTTAATTATATTAGGGAAATAACTGTATTTCTTTTTATAAATATTATGTGAATCGTGAAATAATTGGGTTTCCTGACAATTCCCTCAAATAATGGTTTCCCTGGTACATAGACATCAGTACCTTGGAATAATAATCCAAATTTTTTTTCTTTAAAAATATAGAATATGTTGTATAAAATTCACATGATAGATATTTTTCACACGGACAGCCTTTGTATAAATAAATGTTCTGGGAAGATAAAGCGATCCATACTTCAAATGCGTTAAAATGCTCAAAAGTTCAATTTCCCTATTATCGAAGTAAAGATTGTTTGGCGTACCACAGAACGTACCCTAAAGAAAATTACACAATTTATCCTAAATAAAATGGAATCGTACGAAGTTTAGGGAAACAACTACGAACGTTTTATAAAAGTATGTAGTTTCATGTCCATAAAGTCGCAGGAAAAATGCTCAAAAAACATGCAAAATGTTAACACTAGATATTTTAAGTCTCGAATAATAAAAAATTTATTTAAATCGGTAAACAAACTACAAAGATGATTTTTTACGTTTTCTAACATAGTACCAAACCACACCCCCGGCTCTAACACAACTACCGCAACAAGTAACAAAAGAATTGAATAAAACAGCTCAACAAGCTCAACAAACGAGCTCAAAAACCTCTGAAACAAACCCAATAAAACGTGCAAATAGTGAAGCTACAGTTATGCACAGAAACAAAACAATAGGTCATCTCCGCATTCGCTCAAAGAAATAGGTAACCAGGGTGAAAAATTTGATCAAGACATGGGTTGTTGACCCAGAAACTGAAGAACATTACTTATTACAGGCGTATTAAGTCATTTATAAATTATGCAATAAAAATTAACTAATGTTCTATATATAATTGTTAAAATTAATATTATTTTCGTTCTTGATGCCCTGTATAATCTCTTATTTGTATAGAAGTTGTTATGCAGCAGAAAAGATTTTACTTGGCACTTAACTTGGGTATTGAATCATATTGTTTTATATATTATAACAGCTGAATATCGCACTCATTTGGACTCTTTTTTAACCACGAATATAAGAGAATATTAATATAATATTAAACATCACTGAAAATATCTATTATAAGTGTTAATTCTTATCATTTCTTTATTGTTTGATGGAAACCATTTTAATAAGATCCATGGACTTTTTTAAAAATGTTAATTACAATGCTTCATGATAATGCGAAATCAATAAAACAAACGAAAGTCGTTATTGTTAAAACAAACAAATTTCTTGGCTATACATATATATATATATATATATATATATATATATATATATATATATATATTGTAAATTTAAATACAAAATGCATGTGAAATAAATAAAATCTTGAAAGATAACTTCATTATGATGTCCATATGAATCTTGTTTCTTTAATAACTATTATGCCATTTGGCAATGCACTGGAAAGTAAAATACATGTATTTGATATTAATTTCTTTTAGTGACCTGCTACAGATACGAAGATAAATAAGCAAGACAATGGAAAAATTCCTAGCTCTATGAAAAGAGGCTTGCAGTAATCGTGTGAATGGAATTTGTCTGTGATTAATGCATTTTTTCTATAATCTTAAAGTCTGGATACAATCGGAAGTTCTTCCCCAAAATATTACGCCATTTCTTAAGCGGGAATGTACTACGTTTGCAAAATCACGCAATGTGCTGCGTGAAGGCTGAGTGACTTGGACAGAATTTCGATTTGTAAAATAATAAACTTAATTGTGTTAATTTAATTTACATAGATATTCCATCAAGGTTCAGTTGAACCAAAAGGCCCAGAAATTTTGTTGTCTTAACATCGGTCAATTGCATATTTTCATTTTCAATGCATATTGTCCATGCGTTTTTTAGGTGCTTGCGGTTACCTGTTTGAAATATAAAACAGCATTGGAACCGATTTCCCTTCGTTTACTATTATTTTGTTATTACGAAAGCAAATTAAACCTCCTGAAATCGTACAAACTATTTTCCTTTTTGCAGAGAACATTCGTACATCAGCAAACAGAATTGTTCGCCCGTCTCTAATAGACAAGGGCATATCATTTATGTGTTAAAAAAGGGGGGGAGGCGTAAGATCGAACCCTCTAGACCCCACGCTCAATTGGCAAGAATTAGAAATATGAGTAAATAATTGTGTTCTATTTTTATTCTCCGTGATCTATGAGGTACGAGGATATCCCATGTAGTAGGTTCCTTAGAAAGGTAATTTTGAAAGCAAACTTGTATGGTCAATGACGTCGAAATATTTCAAAAGATCTAAAAATATTCCAATAAGTGCTTTATTCTGATCCATTGCTGAAGTAACATCTTTCAGAAAAGAAATGGAATAGCGGACGGACGGATTGGCGCCTGCCTACTTTTACAAGATAAAGTTTGCATTTTTTCAAACGTTCAATAGAACAGTTCAAGAGGAACGTTCAAGAAAATATTCTTACGACAAACTTCTACACTTAGAAGATGCCTTCTCAGTCGAATTAACATGAAAGCATTTGATTTTTCAAAAAGATTTTAACAATACGATTCCTACTGATTCTTATTCGTTACAATTCCTCAAATTGTATTCGGTTTTCCTGTGTCAGTTTCAGAATATTCTAAAATATAAATGGGGAATTTTTTAAGTGTGTAAAGCATTTAGTGAGTAGGTGTGCCAGTGCCAATAAGATTCTTTCTGTACTGTTATTGTTGTTCTTCTTGATGTTTTTCAATTAACATTGTTCATAAAAATCGACTAACTTTCTTTCGTAGTTAGTAGTTACAAAAATAATATGTACTGTGTTTTATTCTTTATTATTATTTATATTATATTTAATCTAATTCATTCGCAGATCTCTATGAATTAACTTAATATAAATCTACAATACAAGCTTGTTCCTCTCGTGAAAAGTCAGCCATGTGCTTTTTTCCTCTCACTAACAATATTTAACAATCTAAACTTGTTCAAAATGAACGAATACACTACTACTTAAATGATAACCGTCAATAAATACCAAATGTATCCTCTTTTTAATGTCTCTTGCTATTGATACACTGTGTGCAGCATTCGTCGAGCCAACTACGAATAGGTGCGCAAATAGCAGTAAAATAATTTACAAGCGTTTTTCTTGGGGTCGTTCTACGACCACTAACAAAAAATATCCTTTTTTTTACCCCTTCGTACAATAACGTAATAAAAATCTTCTATCCCTTCATGTGTACGTACACACAATGAACTGCTTTAAGTTTGACAGAATAATAAGAATGCAGTAACACTGATATAATCATAATAAACAATTAAACGATGTATAAACCAAGCAGTGGACCCGAGCTTGATTAAATCCGCACGTTTCAAACAGAATGTTTGTAAGTAAAACTTATAAATCCCGAGAATTTTGAGTGCAAAGCGATTTTTTCAGATAGAAAAATTTTCAAAACGCAATATCTGTTGATATTTTTGACACGCTGACGATTGCATTGCGTGTAAAAGTGAATTTTTTTTCTGCAAAACTTTATTCGCATCGTTTTTTTCTTTCTTCTTAACCAAATTTCGTATAATATCGTGTATGTATTTCTTGACTGATACATTTTACAATTTATTTTTTTGTGAAATAAATCTTGATTTTCGTGTCTCGTGAGCCGGAAGACGCTTCTGTTAGTACAGAAGGACGAAAAATAATGTAAAAAAACATCACCTTATGTTTTTGTTTTTTATCGAGTAAATAGTTCCCACGTTAGTTATTCGCAGGTAAAACAGTCCGCACTCAAAAATATTCAACAATGTCTTTCCTTCATGTCTTTCTTAATACCATTTCTTTTTGAGGAAACATTTCAATTCGTCGTTGATATCTTGCTACAAGAAGCAGTAAATTTCAATTTTAGAGATTGTTTGAAGATTTGAAATTATTTACATATCTTCTAGTAGAAGTACCCAATTTTTCATTTCAGTAAGAAAACTACATTATTTTATTTACGATAACTTCTCGCGATGTATAAACAAAGGCAAACCTTACATGAACCTTTGTTGGAATGATGGTCTCATAAAACACCCCATGGCACGTCTTCGCGTTCACAAGAAATGGTCTCGTTTGGGGGGCATTTTACTGCACTTGCTCTCCCAGTTGTCTCGTTTGCTTCGATTTGACCACGCGCTTTCTTCATTGCTCCAGGGTATGTGTTCGTCGCGCCTACAATTCGAAACGTCAGAGCAGGCCCCCTTGGCCCTCCCCTCGACCCGGGCCCCCGCCCCCGCCCCCACCCCCGCCCCCGCCGCCCTCTCGCCTTGTCCGCGCGCCGCCTCCAGCTCACCTCACGCTTTTATTCTCGGCGCCGCTGAATAATCCAGCGGACGCCATAAAAGTTACGAGTGGCATACAAAAGTTATTCAAACTGCTATGTCTTCCCATAACGCCTTGATTTAGATGACACTAGGGGTCGCGGTCGTCTTTACAGCTGGCTGCATCTGAAATTCATTAAACAACCATCTTATGGCCGGCGCGCGCTGATGCTTGCAAGTCGGATCCCTCAAATCCGAAACGCCAGGCCGTTCCGCCGACCGGGGACGCGGAGTGCGAGACGCGGGGGCTGCGCGGGGCGGGGAGCGAGGAGCGGGCGGGGGCGCTGCGGGTCGGGTCGACCCCTCCCCCGACCCTCCCGACCCGACGCCCCGCCTCTACTCCCCAATCCTGCAACCTACCTGCGTCGCCACTCCGCCGCCGCCGCCACCGCGCCCAGGTTAAATCGGCTCCCGGACAGGAAAATTAATGTCCGAATTTTTCATTTGTAATAACACGAAATGCTCTAGGGTCCCTATCATGAAATAAAATGAACAATGGCCGTACGTCGCCAGCGGACCGGTATTTTCACTCATGCACGGTAAAAGTTGGCGCAGCTACATATACACAAATTGTTCAATTAATGCTCGGAAAAAACTTCATCAGGCATAACAGCGTAATGAAGCTGATCCACAGGTCGATATGAAATCCCAGTGATACCGCACGGTTTGATGAGATTTTTAAAAGTCATATTCGAAATGCGTATTGCTGGGGCGCGTCGGTGGGGCGGGGCGGAGCCAGGGCCGGGCGTTTGGGGGCGGGGCGCGGCGGGCAGGGAGCGAAGTAGGGGCGTGTCGGGGTCTCGGTGTGATGTCGGGTCACCCGGGCCAACGGTGCAGACGGTGGAAGCGGCGCGGCGCGAGTATTGCAGCCCCGTCACGCTCCACAGCGATGACCAGGACGGAGAATGGATCCGCGCTGCGAGGCTAAGCGCGGTGTGGCACCGATGCCAGTTGCCACGAAGCATGAGGATTTGAGCTGGAGAAAGCCTATGGACATAAATAAATACGTGTTCGTCGAGGGACGTAGTGAATGCAAATTTTGTCAAAAGATTCCTGAATGGTTATTGTTTTGGTGATACGAGAGTCGACCACTCATGATTAATTAGAGAAATTAATATTCATTATTAAATTTTTTTGACGCACGTTTGCATTATGATACGACTTCGAAAACTCTCTATCAAAGCGTAAGAGTGTATATTCTCAAAATAAATGTCATGTTCATATGTGACTAAAAACTTGCTCTAAATTTGGAAATGTGTAAAAGAAGAATCATGAATAACATTACATTCAGTCCATTAAAATTCTTTCTTCGCGTAAATTTCGAATGATGTGAACTAAAACATTTAAGTTGTCACCTGGATGAACGGTTAATTTTCAGAAATATATACTTATTTCCTTAAGCTTATCTGATTGAAATTTACTTTTCTTTATTGCTTCAATAACAACAATTGTGATATTCAATAAATAATAAATAATTCATATAATATGAAAGAATTAGAAACGATACAAAACACAATTATAATCTATAAACTGACTTTCTTCAGAAAAGTGAACTGTTTTTCATTTATCGGATTATTTATTTAAAAAATAGGTTAAGTAGTGAAAACAAAATTAATGGACTTATTGAAGCGACATTGTACGAGTAAATGAATTAAGAATGAGATTATTCAATACAAATAAGAACGTTTTAATTTTTGTAGTCATTTTCTAAGTCATAAATAGTGTCAGAGAGTTAGATAAACAATATTAAAAATTCTTAATTAAAGTAATTTTGAAAGAAATAATTTGTGGTCTGTGAGCTCATTTCCTTTGAAAAAGGCAGTCTTTTGTCCTTAAGAGATGCATAAGAATTGTAAATAAATGTCTACAGACCAAATTTATCTAATATAAATTGTACAACCGAACAATCTTGAATTTTGATGATGACGGCAATACAACATTCCTTTTTCGTTGTATACAAATTCAGGTTTTCCGCACATTCTCACGATGTTTCAAATATTCGAACCTCACATTCTGAATGCTTCCCAACACCATGATACATTAACAACAAAAAGCTGTGTTCTGTCCAAAATCATCAAATCATTTAATATTCCGAACTACCGTAAGAAAATAATGCTATTTTACATTACATACAAAAGCGTATGATGAAAATTGAAAATGATGTACAAACCAGACCAATAATCCACCCCACCATATCTCCAAGTAAATGAAATCACCTTAATGTTGATACAGTACTCTTTTCAGAGGAAACTGTCAATGAATACGAAAATATTCTCCCTTTAAGGTGTCCGGTGGACGTAGAAGAATCGTTGGAAGATGTATTAAGATAAAATAATTTAGGCAAAATAAAAATTACAGAAATCATTTGAATGCTACATGTACGGTACTTACTTAATCCTAGATTATACGAGAAGTAATATCTCAAATTTAATTACAATCTTTGAAACATACGGTCTCCTATGAAAATATAAGATTTTTTTCAATAACATTTATTTTATAATAATTGATTATATTTATTATAATTATATTTTCAATGTATTAAAATTATACGACGTTTTGGAAACTGTCCCATCTCCTTCATCAAGTGCTAGAATTGAAAATGATATTTTGGGAGAGGAACAGTCACCGAAACGTAAATTTTCATTGAAAAAAAATTTTAAATTAATTTTGATATAATTAATTATGGTTGTCCAAAATTCAACTAGAAGTGCTACAGAATGGCACAGACGTTCTCGTAGCACTTTTTTCTAATTTCCTTGGTGTGGACTGGCCTGAAGGTCCTACTTCATTCTGAGGCCAGCTGCCATCGACACCGAAAGTACATTTTCTTGATATTTTCTCAACTTTTCGGTTTCCTATTATTAGAAGCGAAATATGACTTGAAAAATATTAAAGAAGAGTAAAACCTCGTCCAAAATAGAAATTTTCATTAAACATTTTGTAGCCGTTTTTACGAAAATGGTGATTAAGCATTACTGTAAATGCGAAATTTGAAGCACTTTTTCACAAGAATCTATTGAGTTGTCGAAAAACTTCATTTGGAGTCTTTTGAAACACTTCTGCTCAAAAATGTAATAATTTATACGAATTGATGGAAATGTGCGTATTGATGGCGTGAGAGTTATTTCAAAAAATTACATTTGTGTAAGTTTTCAAAAAACAAAAGAATACACCAAAATGAACTTTACGTCATATCAGTGTAATTAGCACTATCCGTTGGAAAAATTCGAAGAAAAAATTTGGAGTCATTTTTGAGAATATGGCGTTTGAGAGTTTCTGAAAATTCGGAATTTTGAGCTCATTTTTACAGAAAACTATCGAGTTCACGAGAAACTTTACTTGACATTATTTAAAGCACAAGTACTCAAATTTAATAATGTGAAGAAATTGCCTCTAATGTAAATATTACCAACGTGAGAGACAAGTCAAAAAAAATAAAATTTTTGTAATTTTTGAAAAGAAAGAATAGAACAATATGACATTTATGTCATCGAATATAATGCATTTGGCACTACCCCTTCCAAAAATTTAAAGAAAAAATTTGGAGCCGTTTTTGAGAATATCTTGTTTTTGTAATTTTTTAAAATTGCATATATTTCACGCTCTATTGCACGAAAACTACTAAAATTTTCAAAAAAGTCTACATTGTCTTAATGAAAGAACTATTTATGGACAACAAATTTCATTTAAAGAAACAATCTGTGTCTTCAATTGAATACAGTTGTCTGTGTCTGTGTCTTCAATTGTAGTTCTAGGAAGACGCCGAAAAAATTAAACTTTTTGCAATTTTCGAAAATCCAGTGTTTAACTCGAAAATCGTACCTACGCCACCTTTATAAGTGTATTTTACTCTATTCTTACAATAATTTTTTTTTAAAAATTGGAACCGTTTTTGAAAAAATTTTGAAAATGTCCGAGGGGCTTCATATAAAGTACCCCAAAATTTTAAAAAATGTTTTTCAAGATTTCAAAGCTTCAACTAGAGCCATATCAACAGGGGATTCTTCAATTTGGAAAGATCGTACGTGTAGTTCAGACGGACAGACAGACGGACAGACGGACAGATAGACGGACTGCTAGACGGACAGGCAGACGGACAGACAGAAGGACAGACAGAAGGACAGACAGACGGACAGACAGACAGACAGACAGACAGACACAGACAGACAGACACAGACAGATAGACGGACGGACGGTCGGACGTTTTGCTTTCAATTGGTTTTTCGGCATCAAGAAGCCACAAAACATGGATTCTGGCTACACCACGTGTTAGAGATTTTTTCTCTTAATTTAATAACTGATTTTATGCTCTTTTTCGTCACCAGAACCCGGCAATGAATTTTTTTCCGACGAAAATCCGCCGTCTTTTCGCGCAGCATTACATAACTTTCTCTATACTACGTATATTACTCCGTATATTACTCCGTATATACGTACGTATACTAGAAAGTAAAAAGGGACTGAAAAATATTAAAATTATATATATTATAATAAGAGACAATAAAATCAAAATTTGTATCTTAAGTATAATTTTGTTTAGAAAATATAATAATAATAATAATAATAATAATAATAATAATAATAATATAATAATAATAATAATAATAATAATAATAATAATAATAATAATAATAATAATAATAATAATAATAATAATAATAATAATAATAATTTTATAGTCCATCTGGATGGCAGAGATCCCTAAGGCAGTAGTGTCGAAGCTATCTCGGACGGAAGGATGGCGGATTCGAGTTCCGCATCGGGCATAGTAGTGTGTTTGTGTTTGTCCAAACATTTGTGATTGTCCATTCACCCTCCATCATCATCATCTCATACTTCATCCCCCAGGGCTAGCAACCCTGGGGTATAAAAATGGATTCGACATAAAAGTGCTGATACCCCCAAAAAAGGTCACGTGCACTTGCCCCCGGGAGAATGTGACTGGCCCCCGGTGGGTACAAGTGGCGCGTTCGCGTGTTCCTAGGATGGACAATTTGGCGACCAAAAAATTATTTTTTTATAAATAGCCTGAGCAAATACAATGAAAAAGCTAACGAAGTCAAAATGAGATGGAACTTTTTTAGTCTCATCTCTGCAATGCCATTGTCAATAGTTTCATTCGAATTGTGCCACATTTCTTTTACTCTAATCATTCGTCAAATATGGAATAATTTTGAAAGTAGGACGATGTAAACAACCTCAAATTATTCTATGAATTTTCGCAATCTTCATTTATTGACACGAGCACTTCAGGTCTGATGAATGTTAAATATTAGATAACTTCTGAATTTACATTGAAGTACGGAAATGGAAACAAGATTTGCTTGGCTTACACCTATTTGTGTGTCTGGTGGACTGAAGGATGGCATAGAGTACCAAGACCCATCAGACTGGTCAGGCAAACTAGATCGCATATAGAATATTACAGTGAAAAAAGCATGGGATTAAAACGTATTTTGCTCAGAGATGTGTGTTTCACGTTCAGTAAATTGCCTGTTTAGTAGCTTTCTTTTAATCACATGGTTGAATTAATAGTTAAATGACATTCGAGGTAGGCTTCAACAATATTCATTTTTACGAGAACATAAGTATTAAACTGATAAAGCAAGAAATCATGTTCTACAGTGCTGGCGAGTTTTCCATCTAATGCGCTTGTTCTTCAATACATCTGAATGGCCTTCCTGACTTTTCTTAGTTATTGTATTTCTCTTTTATTCGTGGCTTATTTGATTTTCTTGTAGCGATTGCTGTAGTGTTCCCCGTAGGGATATACAGTAATATAATTCTCTATAATATTTTAAATACTGTGGAGTGTTTTTGTATTATTTTTAAGACTTTTTTAACTTTACATGAGGTAACACTTATTTGCGAAAATCCTTTTTCTCCGCCATCACTGGCATCCATGCGCCATAACCAGATCGTTTCCATTATACACCAACAAATTGTAACCAACCATAAATTTAGTGATCATCATGCCCTTTACTATACGTACAAACCTAAACCTGTGTTGGAAAATGAAAAGGTCAGAATTTATTTCGATCGTAAAATTTTTGACGCACAAGACTCTAGAACATAACAGGTCAGATATTGTGATAACTCTCAAGGTGTCAAAAACTACTTTTCTTATTAATGTTGAAGTCCCTTCCTAAAGAAACATGCAAAAAGTATAAGTCGGAAACAATAAGGAAGTACAGCGATGATGCCTATTACATGATGTCGTTTTCTTCTTGAATGCGAGTGGTTGCGTAACGTACCATTCACATCGTCGTGCAACAGGAAAATGGACGTCTACCTCGACCCAAATTTCTATTAAATACCCCATTTATGTTCGAAAAATCTGTAATTGATTCGCGCATTCAAGCTTTTCACCGTTACTGCGAGAATACTGCACTAATACAATATCAGATACCTTGAGTCCATCCGCTGTCTGGAGAAGAATTTAAGCGATCGGATGCTCTGATCGATAGTTTTCCTTACTTTCTCCGATCAACCCGTTGGCGAATGCCACAGCATCCCCCCAAAAAAACGGTCCTCCGACAGCACGCGATATTTCCTTCCTCTTCCTTGTCTTATTCTTACCTCTTACTTACATACACGTACACTTACACCACTACACTACTACACATGTCCGGAGACGAATTTGGAGCTTAGAGCATGTCTCAGTGAGAGCGGTGCCCCGTTAGTGACAGATGTCTGGACGGGGTAAACCCGCAAGCCGACGTGTAGATTGGCGCCGGATCTCACCAGCCAGTGGAGGAAGAACGCCAACACCTCCCATGATAAATATGTACTACACTTAAGAGACTAATCGCCGTTCGCGTGTCCTGAAACACGAAATAATCAGTCAATTAGATACCCAAGCATTTGTTCATTAATGTATGCGAATAAACAAATCTATGTCCACAATAACATATTGATTTTAAAATTTACTACCGATTTATTACCGTAGTATTTGTGAACCAATAGCGTCATCAAGCAAATGGGGGTGGGAAACAACTATCAATTCGTTCTATTTCTCCCTCAATTGAAAATTGAATAGTAAGGTACCGACTGCTCGCAAAGTGAAAGAAGAATTATATTTATTTATATTACGTCAAAAACAGTTAAAAACTGTGTATAACGTGCTATGCGAAAAAGTGAATTCTGTGCACGTTTTCAAAAATTCTGTGATTCCTACCCTAAGCCATATACTACTTCAATTTAGAATACAGAAAAAATGAGCGTGTTTTGCAAGCATTGTTAACAAAAGTATTCGCTCCGATGTAATAAAATCTATTTTCAAAAGTAAATAAGCTATAAAATTGGGTTCTTATCCCTCATCATGTCCTCGATCAAGGAAAAATACTTCCTACCGCGACAACATGAAGAACGATAATTTGAATAAATAAATTTCCCACTGGTGCTCACAGATAATGAAGTTACATTTATCTCCAAAAGCAAAACAAGGTGCCATCTAAGCATTTCATCAAAGGATCAGGAAAACAGGGCGAAAAACCTAATCGAGATGGGGTTCATTGACCCAGAGACTGCGGTACAATACTTGTTACAGGTTGTTCAGAATTATAAGAGTCCAAATGGTAAATAATACATTAAATAGCACTGTTAAAATAAATTTTACTTTCCTTGTGATGCTCAGTATAGTCTCTAATTTTATAGAAACAGTTACGCCGCAGAAACGATTTTACTTGGAATTTAAACTTTTCTATTCAATTTAACCGTTTAATATCATCTGGCAAAAAGTTGAAAAATGTTAGTGTATTGTATGTGAGTTTTTGTAATGAACTGTTGATACTTGATGAATATGATTACGACGTCGAGTGTTGTAGTTGTAGACATCGACGTTTTCTGAAAATAAATTCCCGCCCTTAAGCAAGTCATTTTTTACAAAAACCACTGATTCGTAAATCAAGCGACAACGTAATGGAAAAATTCCTAGATTGATAAAGAGAGGCTTGTTAGAATCACGTGGGTGGGATTTGGTTATTATTCGTACAATTCATTTTTGTAATACCAAAGTCTCGGAGCCATAAGATGTATGTCCCCAGAATTTTATGCCATATCTCAGGCGGTAATAACCATTTGCGAAATATACACAACGAACAGTATGAATGCTGACTGAATTTGAAAGAATTGTGAACGCGTAGCATAATGAACTTAATTTTGTGTTCAATTCATTTAAATGGGCGTTACATTTGAGGTTTCACTGAATTGAGAGACATAAAAATGTTGTTGCCTTAACATCAGTCAACGGTGCACCGTTTATTTTCAATGTTGCACTAAATTGTTTACTTGAAATGGAAAACTGCATTAAAACTGTTTTCTTTTCATTTACTATTACTTTGTTATTTCGGAAACACCTGATATTGTACTGCTTACTGTTTTTTTGATTGCAAAGAATGTTTGTATCATCCGGAAAATGTTGTTCTTCCGTTTCGGATCGTCGAGAGCATATCGTTTACGTATAGTAAGAAGAGAATAATCCCCTAAAATCGATCCCTGAAGGATTCCAAGTGCAATTGGCAAAGAGTTGGAAAGGTGTGTACATAATGTTCCATCATTCCAGTTAAGGTATTTCTACCTTCTGAGATCGTTGTTTAAGGTACGAACGTAACTAATCTAGGGCAATACCACGGATTCCATATGAATATAATTTTGAAAGTAAAATATCATCAATGACGTCAAAAACTTTAGAAAGATCTAAAAATTAAGTGCGTCGTATTGATCAGGCGACTTCTTTAAGAAAAGAAAATATTGTTGTCTCCGTAGATTTTGATTTTCTAAATCGATGTTGGCAATCTGAAAGCGCGTCGTGTTTACTGAGAAAGGTTTTCATTGGTACGTAAAAAAGTCTTTAATCTTTTTGAAAAAACTGACATAAGAGAAATAGGCCGATAATTTTGAATTTAATTTTTGTTGTCTCTTTTAAGAGCGGGTTAATCTTAGCTTTTTGAAAATATCTGGAAAAGTTCTGGTGCATAAGAATTCATTAAATATGTGAGTTAACGGGTGCTTAATGTCAGGCGCACAGGTCTTTAACAAACAATCTGGAATTCATCTAAAGCGGCCGAATATTTATTTTTGAGTATACCAATTATTTTGAGAATTTCATAGGAAGAAGTTTCGGAAACGCACATCGTGTCTAAAATTTTTGGGTAAATTTCTGATATTGAATTTTGTAACTGAAGACCCTTAGTGAGATAGGCAGCAATTCTCGAAAAGTATTGGTTAAAGAGACTAGCAACTGTTGCCGGAACGTTCACATTTATATCTTTATATTTGAAAACAACATTCTCTACAAAGTTTCTAGTTGATTTGATCGTATTTTTTTAATTTATCCAGATGGCTTTTGTTTTGTTATTTGATTTCAGAAAATCCTGATCGTGTTTCATGATTTTAGTCTGCCTTATGACTTTTCTTAACAATGGTTTGTATTTTTCGAAATAGAGGAGGAAATCTTGAGATACGTAATGGTGTTTAGAAATGAAGGAAAGAATTCGCTTGTTTTTACATAATGTTCTAATCCGTTGTTATCCAAGAATTGCTTTTCCACGAAATATTTAATTTTCTTTTGTGAGGAGAAAAGTAAGTGTTGAAAGAAAATGAAAGCATTGAAAAAAAGAATTATATTTATCGTCTATATCGACAGTATTGTAATCCGCGTCCTATGACTCCTGCATCAAGTAATCAATGAATAATTTTATTTTACTTTTTGTAAACAATCTAGTCATACGTGTATTATTGTGTCAGTGTTCGCATTTCTTATGATGGTAAGAATTTGTGCATCGTGGTCACTTTATTCTAAATCTTTTGTTTCAACTTCATATCGAGTATTAGTTTTGTTAATTATAATTTAATCGATTGCCTTCATCGAATTTAGTATGATTCTTGTAGGTACATTTATTGTAATATATAAACTGAAGGAATTAATTAAATTGAGAAACTGTTCTTTCTCACAAGAGTTGATCAGAAAATCAATGTCGAAATCTCCGTGCTGCTATATGCAGGTTATATTATATGAATGTATTTGCTGACTATATTAAGTGTTATCTCCAGTTTTTCTAAGAAAAAAATTAAATCTGCATCTCTCTTTGTTGGAGGTCTTTAGATGCAAAGTAATATCACTTTTAGCAAAGAAAGATGTACAACAGAAATTTCGAAAACATTTTCAACGGAATACATATTTAATTCTGTCAAAGAGATAGAATCGATATTACTTCTAACGCAAGTACAAGAACCCCAAGAAGATATGTAGGACCTTTATGCAATTCTCGCTCTATCTCTCTCTCTACAATAAAAGACTGCGCCATAAAAGTGTGGAATGTAGAAAATGCAAAGTTCATTTGGAGTTAACCAATGTCCTGTAAAGCAAAGAACATCCATTTGATTTAAATCGCTCTGTAGAGCTGCCTCGATAAACTCAGTTTTATTTGAAAGGGATTGAACATTATGGTACAGTATGTTTACCTTTTGCAAGTACCTATCCCAATGTTTTTCTGCTGCATCAGACTGTAGTTGCTATATATTTATTCCTTTTTTACCTCTAGTGCGTGGTCGAAGGTTGTAATGTGTCCTAGCAGGGACACGTTGTGGGGAAATTTGGGCGCCAAGTGTAGATGAATTGGTAGTGGGAATGGAAGAAAGGGAGTAGATTCAGACGAGGAGGTAAAAGGGTTCGAATTATGGGTTGGGGTGGACAACGTAAGGAAGGTGAAAGGGATGGATTTGGGGCAGGAGACTGCATAGGACTGGAATTGATGTATTGTGCAAGCTTGTTACCGACTGCATGTTGTCCGGCAAGGTTCATGTGAAGACCATGCCGGGTGAAGTGTTTTCCTGAGAGGAAATTAATTTAAAAAAGTGTTACATTTGTTTCTCTCAGTTGCAGTTCTAATGGTTAATTTGCGTGCCTAATCTCGTTGCATAATGTTGGTCTGTTGTACCAGAAGGGCAGAGTCGAGACTACAATGTTAGAGTATTTTGAGCAAGACATTGTAATTTGTTTATATAGTGTTCAGGTGTAAAGTTACCGCCCAAGTTAATGTCATTCTGCCCTCGTATGATAGTGACAGTGTCTTGATTGGTCAGTGTCTTCGCGTGGGTGTCCAACTCTAAAGTCACATCTGCAAACCTCCCGTTAGGTTTAAAAATAGATGAGACTGAGTAGTTGGAGGGTAACTTCCTACTGATAATGGAGGAAAGATGGTTACCATGGCTGTCAGCTAAAATAAGTACCTGTATCTCAGGAGGAATGTCTTTGTTTACAAGTGGACTAGGATGCTCAGCTTCACGTGTTTTGGTTTTTACGCACTTCCTAACCAATTTGCGTTGAATTATGCATGTATTTGTCGATGGTAGGGAAGGCTTGTAAGGATGAGGAAGGCTACGAAAATCTGTTTCATATTCTAAAACACTAAATTTGTTTTGAATTGCGACTGGATGTGGTGTCTGTGTCTTCTGTGCAGTCGCGGGTGCACTGTTGGGAGGATTCGCGGTGTTGCCGACTTGTACCCAACTGTCTGTGTAAAGAACGACCTCTTCCAACCTTCGGATATGTTGATCTAAATTATTGTTTATGTGCGTGAAGGCTTTCAGAAGGTCGGCTTTGGGAGTGTAGACAACAAAAAGAGTAGAACGAGCAGTAGCCACGAATTCGTTATAATGTACCCTCTCCCTCAGAAAAAATGTCGTTCAAAATTCTATCTTCCACACCGCGCCGACAAACTTGGACACCCCTCGGCCTGGGGGAGGGCAGGGGGAGGGACGCGTTGACCAATCGCTAGCAGGTAGAACCACAGTTGTCTGTGATTGGTGCAACATCCCAAGGGGCAGAAAGAACGCTGTCTCAGGGGGAGGGGGCTAGTTCGTTTACGTTCGAGACGGAAATATCGTCATATTTCCCTGCCGAAGGAGGTAGTTTGCCTGCGCGTACGCCACGACGAAAAAAATATTTCTAAGCGGGGTTTTCCGTCCAGAATGATTGTCTATAGACCAGTAAATATGTATCATTTTAGCAAAATTTATTATAACTTTTAGTAATCGATTTGTAACTCCTGACAAACTGCTA
Source organism: Teleogryllus occipitalis (assembly GCA_011170035.1). Lineage (NCBI taxonomy): Eukaryota > Metazoa > Arthropoda > Insecta > Orthoptera > Gryllidae > Teleogryllus > Teleogryllus occipitalis. Next base: position 118,109 of record BLKR01003826.1, read on the forward strand.
TTTTGAGATATTCATTTCAGGCACAATTTGCGGAGCCTTCCCGGCCGTTCTAACGCATATTTCGAATTTGTTTATAAAATTATAAATTGTTGCAAAATTGTTAATTCGCTGTTTTTGGTTCTGGGACATCGGGAGACTCTCCCCACTTTAGATTTGCAAAATTTGAAATTGTTTATAAATTTGCAATTGTTGCAAATTTTTTATTGTCTAATCTGAATGGCGTTTAAATGTGATGCAAAATTCCGGAATCCGTTCGGTGCTATTATATCTCGTTCTCGAGATATATGTAATTGTTTATAAGAAATTAACATCTTAGTAGACCCCATTTGTTTGCGCTTAATTCATTCGCGCTAGCAGAATAGCGTGGGATGGGCATACTGAAAAAACAGTTCTCCAATGCCGCGCTTTTGCCTGCCACATACGCTTAAAATGCACTTGCTTGTAAACAAATTCTGTGGCCAATTTAATTATGCTAAATTCGTATTTTTACGGCGAGTATGAGCATAACTTTTATTTGGTTTTTATATTCTCTTTTAAGTCCTACAATTTTCAAGTCGATATATTTATCAAATAGGAAAGAAATTGATTATAAAAAAAATATTTTTCAAGGTGCATTACGCCCAAACAATTGTTTCTGTTTTTCTATCAAAGGGGTGTTGAGCAACCGAATAACTGTCTTATTAATTTTTTTAAGTCCCCTGTTAACACCGAGAGTCAGAAACTATTTGTTCCTCTTGTTTAACCATTACCATTAAAAATAGGGAAACATATTTCTTAGCTGTTTGCTATAAACTGCACTGGATTGGATGAAGGTAGTGTTAAGGTTTTCAAATACAGAAATATTCAATTTTGGGTTTTGAAAGATCACATGAGTAGAATCACACATCACAATATTTACACAAGTATAGAAATTTCTAAATAAACGTATATAAACTTTAAGTTAATATTTTCAATTCAATTTATCATTCCTTTCTAAAACTGTTAATTTGATTTCATTGTATAATATTCAAATCAGAGCTTTATGTGCTAAATCTACGCATTGTTAATACATATTTTTAAACAACATTAATATATTTAATATACATTTAAAAGGTTTTTAGATTGGCGAACGTTTCAATGAAATTTCATGAATTCCTAAATGCTTGAAAATAAATACTTGTAAAATTAAATAATTGTACCGTGTAAAAATATAACAAACTCACGTATTTGGTAAAACGAGTTGATATTACTAAAAGAAAGCAAAACAGATGTTATAACAATTCAAAGAGATTTAGCGTTTGTTTACAGTTTAGTAAATATCAATGCACTAGCATTTCCCAGTGAAAATACATAGAACGAACTTGGTGGTCAAGTGATATGACCTTCCCAACACAGACTACATTTCAGTATCGTCAGAGTTCGAAGGTGGTTTGTTGGCCGCCATTCTACGAATCTATCAAAACCTTGAATTTTGCACGACCATCTGTACAGCGAGAACGTAGCGGTTTATTAAACGGAAACGGGCCACTCCAGGTATCTAATGTGCACTCTTTGAAAACGTTTAACCATTATAAACTATCCCTAAGAAAAATATCAAATAAACAATGTTAAAGGTCACCAGCTTAACATTGCCTTTACTATTTGAATGTTTTCAACATCCCCAACACCAACAGAAAACCCATGTTTTTACAGGTTATTATAAAACCAATTCAATAAATATAAGCATTTATTCACGTTATTATTTTTAAAACACTCAAATATCTACGATGTTATTTGATTCATGTCTTCATCGAAGATCTGAGATTAAAAAACTGATAAGCAGAGAAAATTAAAGTAATTTTGAGTGATTGATGAAGGTGAATGATCAAACGAAAAACAATGTTTCTTGCTTCATATATTGCTATCGTGTTTAACAGACATGTAATTACATGTGATACTTATATTTAAACATCCAAACTAATGAAAATTTTCAAAATTAAAATCATCAATAAAACATTGATTCATCAGCAAGGATTATATTATTAAATACTTTTTTGAGATTCATGTGCTCCTGTGTGAATAACGTAGTAAACGTGATTCGTACGATCCAGTTTCTCAGAATAATACAAAACCAGCTAGACACATACACTAAACATAATAGTTGTCAAATAGTTATTTACGACATGAGTATCATAAGATATCTTATTACAATACGAAATTGGAGAATTATCAAACAAGACTCTTTAGACGAAATTGTTAACCAATTGAATATTGTAATATAATGTTGCCATTTGAATATCATAGAAAGTAAGACGCAATTTGTCAAAATTCATGTGAACTATAATTTTTCTTTAAATTTTACTCCTTATCCTGCGAAAGATGTGTGACAGTACTTATGTTAACAATTATACTGCCATGGGTTTAATTAATTAGTTTTCAGTACGCAAATTATTGTTTTTGGTTTTAAAGAAGCATGGATATACAGAGTATCGGCGAAGGAAACGTCGAAAGTTTGAAAAACGCTGTTTAAACAATTTTAATCATACTTTGTCTAATAAACTACATAGATATTTTGAATGGCTGAGCTGCAATAAAAACGCAAATTTTGGTTTGAAAATATGATTTCTACGCAAAACTTTGCATTCTAGAATCATGTAAACACCCCAGAAACATGTAACATGTTTATTATTAACAATATAGTTTTTTGTACTTTTGAGATAATACTGTTGGAAAAAATTTTAAAAAACAGTAGCCCTCCAAAGAATAAGGAAGCGGTTAGACCCAATAGCAGCAATCATTACTAGTGAAGAGTGGATCATTACTAGGAAAGAGTGGAGTGTTTAATTTTCATTAATTTAATCTCTCTTTTTAAAAAGAGATTTCATGAAACAAAAATCTCTAGCGTTAATATTTCTTTTCGACAATGTTAATAGGTATTTGTTCGCAATTTTCGAAAATTCAGATCGTTCGCCCAAAATTGAACGTACGCCACTTTTAAACATCTTGTGCTTCGAGGAATATATTTACAGAAAAATTGGAGCTCTTTTTGAGGAAATTATGTAAATATGATGGGGTTTGGTGTAAAGTACCTTCAAAATTAAAAGATTCGTTTGAAATTCGAAGATTCGTAATATTAGCCAGATCGTTCAAGGAATATCCATTTTGGTGAAAATCGTGTTTACTTTAGGCTCTAGAATTACTCACACGAAGACGGATTCACAAAGAGGTTTTTGGAAAATCACTTTTTCGGGTTCAAAAAACAAGCGTTTTGACAGCCTTGTGTATAGAAAATGAAAGAACAATACCAACAATCCACTTTTTTCGAACTAGCTACTTACAAAACGTGTTTTCTGTGAAAATTTCGACACTTCCTCCTACAGCATTACGTAACTCTCTTTACACGTGGAGGTAAAAATATTCCAGCGTTACTGGGATTTGAACTCAGATCCCTGTAGTCCGTAGGTCTGGCTCGACCGCACTGTGCTATCACAGATATTTCTCAACACGCTGTCCAAGCACACTTATTACGAAAAGAATAGTTACGTGATATTCATTGCACTTAGATTTTTTATTAGAGGAATGTTCTACATGTTTAAAAGGTATCAAATTCGCAATAAGAATTTAAACGATTACAACCCACGCAACTACATAGCTCATTTTACTTAGAAATATTTTCAACCAGAAGCCGTGGTTTTTAGAACCCTCTGTGGAAGTCGTTGCCGGTCTTATCTTTCGGCGACTGTGGCCAAGGTTGAATTACGTCACAGATGAAAGTTGCGATAACGCTAGAGCTCAACACGGGCGCTGCAGACGTTCTGAAGCCAGAATCGCAATAGGGGCATATTTATACGTGATTCTTAAAGACATTAACACACTAAAATAAGTAGTGGCGCCTCAAAACACATGCTTTATGTGATATTTATAATGGATACGAATGATTATAACTATACAATTAACCGCAAAATTGTTTCTACCCGCAAAAATTATTCGCCGTGGATGAGATTCGATCTTACGTGCCTAAGCTTCTCCAACAGTGCGCTTACCTGCTATACCACAGAAACTCATAACTTTTGTCTCGCACAAAGATGATTTTAAACTGTCATGTATCACGGATTTGACTAAAAAAGAACGCGCGGCGTTTAGATGCTTGTGTTAACTACAGACGGACAGACAGACGCCCACATGAGATCTACACCATTCTCTTAAACGTTCTTGAGATTATGGAAAAAAATTAATCAAAACCGATGACGCCGCTTTTGAGAAAATTTTGAAAATATCTCTGGGGCTTTATGTAAAGTACCTCCCAAAATTAAAATATCGGTTTCGAATTAATGGGACCGTGATATCAACAAGATCGATTGGGTATTATCAATTTTGGACAAAATCGGTTGAACAATTTAACCCCTAGCGTTGTTCGCAGACGAAAGACTGATAGACAAACGTTTTGCCGTCATTCAATTTTTCGGTAACAACGATCCACAAAACATGAATTCTGGCTACACAACGCGTTAAAGGATTTCCCCCTAAATGTAGCAAATAAATTTATTCACTTTTTCGTTACCAGGATGGGACGGTTTTTAAGCCGAAAATTCGCCGTATTCTGGTGCACGATTACAATACCTTTTCTTCTTACGACAGTAAGTGCGAGAAAGTAAAAAATCAATAAAAACATTTAATCCTTTTTTCCACCCCCATTTCCGTCTTCCTAAAGGCCTAATAAAATAGCCTGTCCAACATAAAATGTATTAACCCTATGTTATTTTTCCTAGTTTACCAATCCCCGTCTCAGTACAGGGGAGTGGAGGCAAAACTAGGAGAAGAAAAATCCCACACCACTAACACCTGGCTGTAGAGTCCCAACTGGGACAGGCAGCTGAAGAGAGCATCAACCTCAGAAGCGTCGGCAATGAGCGCAACAATGGATGCTGTGGGCAGCAACAATGGACGCTGCCAACAATGGACACATATTAGCTTATCAATTCCTGTTAAAATTGTTTTGTTTTTCAGTTAGCATTGCTGTGATTAAATGTTCTTATAAGTCTTGTTTATGGACCACTAATTCGTGTTTCGAATACATAAAATTATTTTTGCCCGATCTCAAGATATTCTAAAATAATTCTTAAATATTATATTTTCTTTTAAATGACGACCTACAAGTACAACCAAACAAATCATAATTAGTCTCTTCATAAATAATTAAGAAATTAAACAGTTATTGATGCCCCGGAAAGCAGTAAGCCCGCTAAAACATTTCATTTTCGCTGCGAACTCTATTTCAAAATCTATTTTAATTTGCTGCTTTAGTTAGTGAAAAAGGTAAAATAATTTGGAAAGTAAATGAATGAATACTATTATAAATACGTATTGCCTAATGCATATCTGTATATATATATATATATATATATATATATATATATATATATATATATATATATATATATATATATATATATATATATATATGTATATATCGACTTTAAACTCGATTACAACATTTTATTGAACGTAGATATATTCTAACATTAACGTTAAGTAAGTAAAGGCCGGTATTACACGGTAAAAGATCTTTGTCAAAGATATTTTATAAAAGAAATATGACAGTGTAATAGCCAACATTTTATAAAAGATTTCTTCTAGAAAGTTTCTTGGATAAAATGTAGTCTCCGGCTTCCAACTTTTATCATATTTGGTAACATGGCGTCCGATATAGGGGTATTGCTTCAACCAAAGTCATAATTGCTGAGTGCGAGTAATTAGAATGTTTATATAATACTGTCCATCCGAACTACAAAAGTAAAACCAAACGAATTAACGTTTGTAGGACACATTTTCCCGGGAAGTGGAAAATATGGTGTTTGGAAAATGTTCAGTTCAGGAAGATATTTTTTTTAAACTTCCCTATCAGAGGACAGAATTTCGAAAGAAGGAATCCAAAAATAAAATATTGATTTGAAATTCAGGAGGAATAACAAACGATTAATTGTAAAACGTATTTTCTTCTGTGAACAATGCTAGCGGCTAAACTGTTCAGGCAATTTTCTCCATAGTTGATATTCCGCAAGCGATCTGGCTGATGTCGAGCCCTCCTGAATTTCAAATCAATATTTTATTTTTGGATGGTACTCTACAAGAAGCCCCTGAAACATTTTCAAAAATTTAAAAATGGCATGAACTTTTCTGGTTAAATTTTATTGCCGGATAGCGTAATGGATGCTATAAGACGATGGCGGAGATGATTTTCGTTCATATACTGAATTTTTCCAAAAATGCAAGAAAACAATTTTTTTCGCCGTTTTCCTACAACTTAAGTATTGAAGATAGTTTGTTTCCTTAATGAAATGTGTTCATCAAAAACAGATCTTCAAATATTCCTTTCAAATAATCAGTCCTTTAATAAAGATCACGTACAATTGTTTAAAAATATATGTACTTTAGATAATTTTACAATTTTTGAAATAGCAAATTTGAATTTCCCCCGCTTCGTTTGACGAGCTGTCATTCTGAATTTCTTTTGAATTCTGTTGATTGTCGGGACGGACAAGGCGCTATTACGACGCTGTATTTTTCATTTAATGTCAAAAACAGTTAAAAATTGTATGTAATGTACTGTAGGAAGAAATGTATTCTGTGAACGTTTTCTTAAATTTTGGTATCCCCTTGCCCTAACTCATATACAAGACAAATTCTGAGTACACAAAAAACGCGTTTATTCTTCAAATCGCACGAGCGTTTGCTCTTCGAGTTGCATTGATTTAATTGAAATTATCTCAATGAGGTTTTCTCTCTTAATAATAGTATTTAAATATAACATGAAAGAAAAACAGAAAATTCCGGAATTTTGAAGGAACATTTATTACAAAAATTTGATATTTTCTTGTTATAATATTCAACTATGGATATTTGAGATGTGTTTCCGAGAAGTTCATTGTTGGCGACATGAATGGGAAAGATATAACATACGGCGGCTTTGGCCGGTATTACACTATAAAAGTTATATGACATATCTTTGCTAAAGAACTTTGTGGCAGTCTCTGAACTTTGATGAGAAAACTTTGACAAAGAAATTTGATGAGAGTATAAGATTTCGTCCAAATTGTATGTAGGTTTGCTCGCCATTTACAATCAATTACGCACAAATAGTTGAGTTTTGCTACTTTATGTTTTATTATAACTAATCTATGTTTAATGCTAATGTAGCAAAAGGTAAATAAGAAAACGTTTGAGGGTGAGGCTTTAGAACAACGCCATGGTGAGGTTATGGGTCGCACATTGCGAAGCATTGATTAAAGACCTTCGAAATGAAGAATTATTTGAGGATGGATGAGGAAACATTCAATTTTCTTTGTCGTTCTTCCTTCTTTCGAAATTCTGTCCTCTGATAGGGAAGTTTAAAAAAAATATCTTCCTGAACTGAACATTTTCCAAACACCATATTTTCCACTTCCCGGGAAAATGTGTCCTACAAACGTTAATTCGTTTGGTTTTACTTTTGTAGTTCGGATGGACAGTATTATATAAACTTTCTAATTACTCTCACTCAGCAATTATGACTTTGGTTGAAGCAATACCCCTATATCGGACGCCATGTTACCAAATATGATAAAAGTTGGAAGCCGGAGACTACATTTTATCCAAGAAATTTTCTAGAAGAAATCTTTTATAAAATGTTGGCTATTACACTGTCATATTTCTTTTATAAAATATCTTTGACAAAGATCTTTTACCGTGTAATACCGGCCTTTACTTACTTAACGTTAATGTTAGAATATATCTACGTTCAATAAAATGTTGTAATCGAGTTTAAAGTCGATATATATATATATATATATATATATATATATATATATACACAGAGATATGCATTAGGCAATACGTATTTATAATAGTATTCATTCATTTACTTTCCAAATTATTTTACCTTTTTCACTAACTAAAGCAGCAAATTAAAATACATTTTGAAATAGAGTTCGCAGCGAAAATGAAATGTTTTAGCGGGCTTACTGCTTTCCGGGGCATCAATAACTGTTTAATTTCTTAATTATTTATGAAGAGACTAATTATGATTTGTTTGGTTGTACTTGTAGGTCGTCATTTAAAAGAAAATATAATATTTAAGAATTATTTTAGAATATCTTGAGATCGGGCAAAAATAATTTTATGTATTCGAAACACGAATTAGTGGTCCATAAACAAGACTTATAAGAACATTTAATCACAGCATTGCTAACTGAAAAACAAAACAATTTTAACAGGAATTGATAAGCAAATGTGTCCATTGTTGGCAGCGTCCATTGTTGCTGCCCACAGCATCCATTGTTGCGCTCATTGCCGACGCTTCTGAGGTTGATGCTCTCTCCAGCTGCCTGTCCCAGTTGGGACTCTACAGTCAGGTGTTAGTGGTGTGGGATTTTTCTTCTCCTAGTTTTGCCTCCACTCCCCCTTACTGAGACGGGGATTGGTAAACTAGGAAAAAGAACATAGGGGTTAATACATTTTATGTTAGACAAGCTATTTTATTAGGCCTTTAGGAAGACGGAAATGGGGTGGAAAAAATGATTTAATGTTTTTATTGATTTTTACTTTCTCGCACTTACTGTCGTAAGAAGAAAAGGTATTGTAATCGTGCATTTATTTGCTAAATTTAGGGGGAAATCCTTTAACGCGTTGTGTAGCCAGAATTCATGGTTTGTGGATCGTTGTTACCGAAAAATTGAATTGCGGCGGAACGTTTGTCTATCAGTCTTGCGAACAACGCTTGGGGGTTAAATTGTTCAACCGATTTTGTCCAAAATTGATAATACCCAATCGATCTCGTTGATATCACGGTCCCATTAATTCGAAACCGATATTTTAATTTTGGGAGGTACTTTACATAAAGCCCCAGAGATATTTTCAAAATTTTCTCAAAAGCGGCGTCATCGGTTTTGATTTTTTTTTCCATAATCTCAAGAACGTTTAAGAAAATGGTGTGGATCTCATGTTGGCGTCTGTCCGTCTGTAGTTAACACAAGCATCTAAACGCCGCACGTTCTTTTTTAGTCAAATCTGTGATACATGACAGTTTAAAATCATCTTTGTGAGAGACAAAAGTTATGAGTTTCTGTGGTATAGCAGGTAAGCGCACTGTTGGAGAAGCTTAGGCACGTAAGATCGAACCTCATCCACGGCGAATCATTTTTGCGGGTAGAAACAATTTTGCGGTTAATTGTATAGTTATAATCATTCGTATCCATTATAAATATCACATAAAGCATGTGTTTTGAGGCGCCACTACTTATTTTAGTGTGTTAATGTCTTTAAGAATCACGTATAAATATGCCCCTATTGCGATTCTGGCTTCAGAACGCCTGCAAGCGCCCGTGTTGAGCTCTAGCGTTATCGCAACTTTCATCTGTGACGTAATTCAACCTTGGACATAGTCGCCGAAAGATAAGACCGGCAACGACTTCCACAGAGGGTTCTAAAGACCACGGCTTCTGGTTGAAAATATTTCTAAGTAAAATGAGCTATGTAGTTGCGTGGGTTGTAATCGTTTGAGTTCTTATTGCGACTTTGATACCTTTGACACATGTAGAACATTCCTCTAAAAAAAAATCTAAGTGCAATGAATATCACGTAACTATTCTTTTCGTAATAAGTGTGCTTGGACAGCGTGTTGAGAAATATCTGTGATAGCACAGTGCGGTCGAGCCAGACCTACGGACTACAGGGATCCGAGTTCAAATCCCAGTAATGCTGGAATATTTTTACCTCCACGTGTAAAGAGAGTTACGTAATGCTGTAGGAGGAAGTGTCGAAATTTTCACAGAAAACACGTTTTGTAAGTAGCTAGTTCGAAAAAAGTGGATTGTTGGTATTGTTCTTTCATTTTCTATACACAAGGCTGTCAAAACGCTTGTTTTTTGAACCCGAAAAAGTGATTTTCCAAAAACCTCTTTGTGAATCCGTCTTCGTGTGAGTAATTCTAGAGCCTAAAGTAAACACGATTTTCACCAAAATGGATATTCCTTGAACGATCTGGCTAATATTACGAATCTTCGAATTTGAAACTAATCTTTTAATTTTGAAGATACTTTACACCAAACCCCATCATATTTACATAATTTCCTCAAAAAGAGCTCCAATTTTTCTGTAAATCTATTCCTCGAAGCACAAGATGTTTAAAAGTGGCGTATGTTCAATTTTGGGCGAACGATCTGAATTTTCGAAAATTGCGAACAAATACCTATTAACATTGTCGAAAAGAAATATTAACGCTAGAGATTTTTGTTTCATGAAATCTCTTTTTAAAAAGAGATATGAAATTAATGAAAATTAAACACTCCACTCTTTCCTAGTAATGATCCACTCTTCACTAGTAATGATTGCTGCTATTGGGTCTAACCGCTTCCTTATTCTTTGGAGGGCTACTGTTTTTTAAAATTTTTTCCAACAGTATTATCTCAAAAGTACAAAAAACTATATTGTTAATAATAAACATGTTACATGTTTCTGGGGTGTTTACATGATTCTAGAATGCAAAGTTTTGCGTAGAAATCATATTTTCAAACCAAAATTTGCGTGTTTATTGCAGCTCAGTCATTCAAAATATCTATGTAGTTTATTAGACAAAGTATGATTAAAATTGTTTAAACAGCGTTTTTCAAACTTTCGACGTTTCCTTCCCCGATACTCTGTATATCCATGCTTCTTTAAAACCAAAAACAATAATTTCCGTACTGAAAACTAATTAATTAAACCCATGGCAGTATAATTGTTAACATAAGTACTGTCACACATCTTTCGCAGGATAAGGAGTAAAATTTAAAGAAAATTATAGTTCACATGAATTTTGACAAATTGCGTCTTACTTTCTATGATATTCAAATGGTAACATTATATTACAATATTCAATTGGTTAACAATTTCGTCTAAAGAGTCTTGTTTGATAATTCTCCAATTTCGTATTGTAATAAGATATCTTATGATAGTCATGTCGTAAATAACTATTTGACAACTATTATGTTTAGTGTATGTGTCTAGCTGGTTTTGTATTATTCTGAGAAACTGGATCGTACGAATCACGTTTACTACGTTATTCACACAGAAGCACATGAATCTCAAAAAAGTATTTAATAATATAATCCTTGCTGATGAATCAATGTTTTATTGATGATTTTAATTTTGAAAATTTTCATTAGTTTGGATGTTTAAATATAAGTATCACATGTAATTACATGTCTGTTAAACACGATAGCAATATATGAAGCAAGAAACATTGTTTTTCGTTTGATCATTCACCTTCATCAATCACTCAAAATTACTTTAATTTTCTCTGCTTATCAGTTTTTTAATCTCAGATCTTCGATGAAGACATGAACCAAATAACATCGTAGATATTTGAGTGTTTTAAAAATAATAACGTGAATAAATGTTTATATT